>JANKKI010000385.1:0-162024 GCA_025175665.1 Cinchona pubescens | reverse complement strand
GTAATTGTGTCACTAAGGACAATTATCGTGCCGCTAGGCAGCCACAATAGCGACATTTTATTTTAATGCCTAGCGAGTCGTTCGAGGATATTACCAATTAATTTTATTTAGTGCCTTAGAAAATAAGTGCTTTAGAATGTACCGCCAACAATTTCAAATAAATGCTTACGACACATTCAGTTAAATCAATGCTCGCTTAATTAAATTTTTAGTCAGTAGAGAAAACGTGGAAGTGTTGCAAAATTAATTTAGACACAATTTTCTTTTTAGGCACTGAATAAAATCTGTCTCTTAGTACACATCTAGATGTGTATAAGAGACAGATGTGTATAAGAGACAGGTTTTAGAATGTAGTTGTGGCAATCGCTTTATGGGGCATTAAATAAAATTAGTCATCCTGCCACACATCCTATAAAACACTAAATTCAACTAATTGACTATTTCAGCAATTTTCTACTAAGGTATAAATTAAATTAATTTGCCGTACCTTAAGCCCTTCCAAATCTGGGCTAAAAATTTAATTAACTTTAATCAATGCTCGCAATTTCTTCTAAGAAATTAAATTTAATTAATTGACCTAGGGCCGTACCGCCCTCAACGCATTACTAAGGCATTAAAATAAAATGATGTGTATAAGAGACAGAAGCAATAAAACTTTCTTAGAAGGCAATTATGGGAATTGAGGCTGGCAATCTGATGTGTATAAGAGACAGTACCGGTACTAAGAAGATTCTCAAAGTATAAGAGACAGGTACTAAGGCAAATTAATATAACCTTAAGCCCGATAATTGGAGGCACAAATTAATAAGAGACAGCAATAAGGATGACTAATTTTATTTAGTGTAACAAAATGTCCTTAGCACCAATTGTGGGCCTTCAGAGGCATTAAATTAAATTAATTGGTCAGATCGATTTAATTTAATGTGTTAGTGTGCACTTGGGGGCTGTATGACCAATTAATTTAACTAGATGCCTCTGAAATCAACTTAAATCAATCGATTAATGCCCACAATCGCCTTTATGAGGCATTAAACTAAATTAGTCATCCTTATTGCCACGCTATAAGAGACAGAAGCAATAGTGGGCACTAAGGCCAATCATTTTATTTTAATCTACAAATAAATTAAATTTAATTAATTGGCCATACCAATCTTTTTCCAAATCAGCGTAAAATTTAATTAATCCGGTATCAATGCTCGCAATTTTCTTCTGAGAAATTAAATTTAATTAATTGACCTTCATGCACAATTTCCTTCTAAGGCACTAAATAAAATTAATTGGCGCGCCACGAACGCACACTAAGGCATTAAAATAAAATGATTAGAGCCAGAAGCCCACTATTACACATACAGCCAATTTAATTGGCCGTACCGCCCCCAATTACACACTAAGACATTAAATTAAACCAATTGGCCTTAGTGGCAATAGTGCTTATGACATACATTCAAATCAATAGATGTGTATAAGAGACAGAAGCAATAGTGGGCACTAAATTAAATTAGTCATCCTCTGTCTCTTATACACATCTAGATGTGTATAAGAGACAGTTCTAAAATACTAAATTCAACTAATTGACCTTAGTTTCGACAATTTTCTACTAAGGTATAAAGTAAATTAAATTGCCGTACTATCCGCTTTTCCAAATCGCAAAAATTTAATTAATCGGCATCAATGCTCGTATTTCTTCTAAGAAATTAAATTTAATTAATTGACGCTCATATACAATTTCTTCTGTGTATAAGAAGCATTAATTGGAGGGCTATACGGCCAATTAATTTACATTTAGTGCCTGTCCTATAAGCTGTCTCTTATACTTAGCTGTCTCTTATAGAAATTATTATCACATTCCTAAAGTTTAAGCAGGCCTAAGGTTATATTAATTAGCCTTAGTACCGGTAATTGCCTTCGGAGGCACAAAATTAAACTTACTGCCTCCGAAGGCAATTACGGGTACTAAGGCAAATTAATATAACTTTAATCCTCGCTAGGAAACTCTAGGGAGCTGTCTCTTATACACATCTAGATGATTAAATTTAATTAATTGACGCTCACGCATTATTTCCTTCTAACGCACTAAATAAAATTAATTGGCCGTATCGCTCTCTAACACACTAAGGCATTAAAATAAAATGATTGGCCTTAGTGCCCATTGCTTTCTGAGGCAATATTAAATTAATTGTCCTTAGTGTCACAATCACAATCTATGGCACTTATTTGAAATTGTTATCGATTCTCTAAAGTTTCTAGCGAGGCCTAAGGTTATATTAATTTGCCTTAGTACCGGTAATTCCCTTCGGAGGCACAAAATTAAACTTACTGGCCTTAAGGCCACAATACACTTCTAAGAAATGTGTATAACTAATTGCTCTTGGCACCGATTAATGGTGCGAAGGACCTCTTATATTACATTAAATTAGTCATCCTTATTGCCACAGTTACCCTCTAAAACACTAGATTGTACTAATTGACGTTAGTTTCCACAATTTTCTACTAAGGTATAAAATTAAATTAATTCGTATCATCCGTTTTTCCAAATCAAGCAAAATTTAATTAATCGCATCAATGCTCGCATTTCCTTCTAAGAAATTAAATTTAATTGACGCTCATGTACACAATTTCTTCTAACACTAAATAAAATTAATTGGTCAGACACTCGAACTACACAAGGCATTAAAATAAAATGATTGGCCTCTAGTAATACGCTGTTGCTTTCTATTTGTGTATAAGGAAATTAATTGTCCTTCGTGTCACAATTACAATCTATGGCACTAATTTGAAATTGCGATATTGAGCCAGTTAATTTTATTTGTGCCCGGTAGAGACAAAATTTATATTAATTCTGTCCTTAGTACCGGTAATTGCCTTCGGAGGCACAAAATTAAACTTACTGGCCTCAATGCCCACAATTGCCTTCTAAGAAATTATGTGTAACTAATTGTCCTTAGCACCAATAATAGCCTTCAGAGACATTAAATTAAATTAATTGGCCGTACCGCCCCCAATTACACACTAAGACATTAAATTAAACCAATTGGCCTTAGTGGCAACTAGTGCTTATGACACATTAATTAAATCAGTCGATCGTAATGCCCACAATCGCCTTATGGCCAATTAATTTAATTTAATGTCCTTAAGGCCATTACACATCTAAAACACTGTTCAACTTATTGACGTCTAGATGGCCATAATTGACCGGTCTCTAAGGCATAAAATTAAATTAATATACCGTACCATCCGTTTTTCCAAATCTGGGCGAAAAATTTAATTAACTGGCATCAATGCTCGCAATTTCCTCTAAGAAATTAAATTTAATTAATTGACGTCACTGACACAATTTCCCTTCTAACGCACTAAATAAAATTAATTGGCCGTATTTCTCAACGCACTAAGGCATTAGTGCTAAAATGATTGGCCTTAGTGCCCGTCTGTTGCTTTCTGAGGCACGATATTAAATTAATTGTCCTTAGTGTCACAATTACAATCTATGGCACTTATTTGAAATTGTTATCTCAATGCCTTAAGCTGTCTAGCGAGGCCTAAGGTTGTATTAATTTAATGACTTAGTACCGTAATTGCCTTCGGAGGCACAAAATTAAACTTACTGGCCTCAATGCCCACAATTGCCTTCTAAGAAATTATGTGTAACTAATTGTCCTTAGCACCAATAATAGCTTTCAGAGGCATTAAATTAAATTAATTGGCCGTACCGCCCCCAATTGCACACTAAGACATTAAATTAAATCAATTGGCCTCAAGGACAATTACTGTCTCTTATACACATCTAAATCAATCGATCGACTGCCCACATTACGCCTTATGAGGATTTAAATTAAATTAGTTTCAGTCTCGCAAGCATCGGTTTTTTCAAAATGGCAAAAAATTTAATTAATCGGCATCAACGTAATTTATTTCTAAGAAATTAAATTTAATTAATTGACGCTCACAGTACACAATTTCCTTCTAACGCACTAAATAAAATTAATTGGCCGTATCACCTCGAACGCACACTCAAGGCATTAAAATAAAATGATTGGCCTTAGTGCTCGCTATTGCTTTCCGAGGCACCTATATTAAATTAATTATCCTTAGTGACACAATTACATTCTAAGGCATTTATTTGTTATCAAGATTCTAAAGTTTCTAGCGAGCACTAAGGCTTAAGGTTATATTAATTTGTGTTAGTACGAGGGTGATACCTGCCTTCGGAGGCACAAAATTAAATTTACTGGCCTCAATGCCCACAATTATCTTCTAAGAAATTATGTGTAACTAATTGTCCTTAGCACCATTAATTGCCTTCAGAGGAAATTGTGATTAAATTAATTGACCGTACCGCTCCCAATTGCACAATAAGATAATAAATTAAATCAATTGGAGACAGGTCCTAAGCACTAGTTACTTACATATCTGGCTAAATCAATCGTACTAAGGCAAATTAAAATAACTTTAAGCCTCGCTAGAGTCATCCTTATTGCCACAAGAGAACATTCTAAAACACTAAATGCAACTAATTGTAGTTTAATTTCCTAAGGTAGAAAATGAATTAATTTGCCGTACAACTCCTTTTCAAAATCATGAAATTTATTTAATCGGCACTAATGCTCTTAATACACATCTAAGATGTGTATAATTTACAGCAATTGTCCATCGCAGACACAATTTCCTTCTCAGGCACAAAATAAAATTAATTGACCTTCACCGACACAATATCCTTCTAAGGCACTAAATAAAATTAATTGGCCGTCTCGCCCTCGAACGCACACTAAGGCATTAAAATAAAATGATTGGCCTTAATGCCCACTATTGCTTTCCGAGGCACAATATTAAATTAATTATCCTTATTGCCACAATTACATTCTAAAACACTTATTTTAAAGTATTTTATGAGTACTCCCTAGAGTTTCCTTGCGAGGCTTAAAGTTATATTAATTTGCCTTACTACCCGTAATTGCCTTCGGAGGCACAAAATTAAATTTACTGGCCTCAATGCCCACAATTGCCTTCTATGAAATTATGTGTCGCTAATTGTCCTTAGCATCCACAATTGCCTTCAGAGGAATTAAGTTAAATAGATGTGGTCGATCACCAATTGCAACTAAGACATTAAATTAAATCATTTGGCCTTAGTGGCAACTAGTGCTTACGCACACATTCAGCTAAATCAATCGATCGTAATGCCCACAATCGCATTATGGGAAGCATTGTGGGCATTGAATTAGTCATCCTTATTGCCAGTTACCTTCTATAAGACACTAAATTACTTTAAGTGCTAAGGACCTTAGTTGTCTCTTATACACTCCTAAGAAATTAAATTTAATTACTTTGCCATACCACTCGTTTTTCCAAATCTGGGCATAAAATTTAATTAACTGGCATCAATACTCGCAATTTCCAACTAAGAAGATTAAATTTAATCAATTGACTTTCACAGACACAATTTCCTTATAATAACTAAATAAAATTAATTGGTATCGATACTCTCTACTATTACTAATGCCTTAGTTTTAAATGATGTGCCTTAGTGCCCACTATTGCTTTCCGATGCACGATATTAAATTAATTATCCTTATTGCTGTCAATTCACAATGTGTATAAGAGAAGCTAAAGCACTTTTTGAAATTGTTATCAGTACTCCCTAAAGTCTCGTAGCGAGGCTTAAGGTTATATTAATTTGCCTTAGTACCCGTAATTGCCTTCGGAGGCACAAGGCAATTAAATTTAACCCTAATGCCCACAATTACCTTCTAAGAAATGATGTAGCTAATTGTCCTTAGCTCCACAATTACCTTCGAGGAATTAAATTAAATTAATTGGTCGTACCACCCCCAATTGCAAACTAAGACATTAAATTAAAACAATTGGCCTTAGTGGCAACTAGTGCTTACGACACATTCAAGAAATCAATCGATCGTAATGCCCAAACACTAAATTCAACTAATTAACCTTAGTTTCGGCAATTTTCAACTAAGGTATAAAATTAAATTAATTTACCGTACCATCCGTTTTTTCAAATTTGGGCTAAAAATTTAATTAACTAGCATCAATGCTCGCAATTTCCTTCTAAGAAATTAAATTTAATTAGTTTACCTTCACAGACACAATTTTCTTTTTAGGCACTGAATAAAATTAATTGGCCGTATCGCTCTCGAACGCACACTAAGAGATTTATCCAAGGATAATTAAACACATCTAGTGGCCTTAATGCCCACAGTTGCCTTTTAAGAAATTATGTGTATCTAATTGTCCTTAGCATGCACAATTGCCTTTAGAGGAATTAAATTAAATTAATTAGTCGTACCGCCCCCAATTGCAAACTAAGACATTAAATTAAATCAATTGGTCTTAGTGGTAACTAGTGCTTACGACACATTCCGTTAAATTAATCGATCGTAATGCCCACAATCACCTTATGGGGCATTAAATTAAATTAGTCAGCCTTATTGCCACAGTTACCTTCTAAAACACTAAATTCAACTAATTGACCTTTGTTTCAGGAATTTTCTACTGAGAAATTAAATTTAATTACTTTGTCGTGCCACCCGTTAAGCCAAATCTAGGCGAAATTTAATTATCACAATCGCATCAATACTTCCTTCTAAGAAATTAAATTTAATTAATTGACCTTCATTGACACAATTTCTTCTAAGGCACTAAATAAAATTAATTGGCCGATCGCTCTCGAACGCACAAAGAAGGCATTAAAATAAAATGATTGGCCTTAGTGCCCACTATTGCTTTCCGAGGCACAATATTAAATTAATTGTCCTTATTGCCACAATTACATTCTAAAGCACTTATTTTAAATTTTTATGAGTACTCCCTAGAGTTTCCTTGCGAGGCTTAAAGTTATATTAATTTGCCTTAGTACTGGTAATTGCCTTCGGAGGCACAAAATTAAATTTACTGGCCTCAATGTCGACAATTGCCTTCTATAAAATTATGTGTAACTAATTGTGCTTAGCACCATAAATTGCCTTTAGAGGCATTAAATTAAATTAATTGGCCGTACCGCCCCCAATTGCACACTAACACATTAAATTAAATCAATTGGCCTAAGCGGCAACTAGTGCTAACGACACATTCAGTTAAATCACTCCATCGTAATGCCCACAATCGCCTTATGGGGCATTAAATTAAATTAGTCATCCTTATTGCCACAGTTACCTTCTAAAACACTAAATTCAACTAATTGAACTTAGTTATCGGCAATTTTCTACTAAGGTATAAAATTAAATTAATTTAATGTCTATAAGATACAGGATAATCAGGCTAAAAATTTTATTAATCGCATCAATGCTCGTAATTTCTAAAGGCAATTTATGGTGCTAAGGTCAATTAGTTACACATAGTGTTTATAGAAGGCAATTGTGGACATTAAGGCTGATCTGTGTCGTAAGCAGAGTTGTTAAAAGGCGACATTAGCATTACGATCCGCTATTTTTCTGAGGCACGATATTTAGGAATTAGTCCTTATTGCCACAATCTAGTATGTGTATAAGCACTTATAGGAAATTAATATCAGTACTCTCTAAAGTTTTCTAGCGTGGCTTAAGGTTACATTAATTTGCCTTAGTACCCGTAATTGCCTTCGGAAGCACAAAATTAAATTTATCGCCTCAATGCCCACAATTGCCTTCTATGGTCAATTAGTTGAATTTAGTGTTTTAGAAGGTAACTATGGCAATAAGGATGACTAATTTTAATTTAATGCCCCATAAGGCGATTTAACACAAAGACAATAAATTAAATGAATTGGCCTCAAGGCAACTAGTGCTTACGACACATTCAGTTAAATCAATCGATCGAAATGCCCACAATCGCCTTATGGGGCATTAAATTAAATTAGTCATCCTTATTGCCACAGTTACCTTCTAAAACACTAAATTCAACTAATTGACCTTAGTTTCAGGAATTTTATACTTAGAAATTAAATTTAATTACTTTGCTTTGTATCACCTCGCGTTTTTCCAAATCAAGTAAAATTTAATTAAGCATCAATACTCGCAATTTCCTTCTAAGAAATAAAATGAATTAATTGTCAATCAGTTGACACAATTTCCTTCTAAGGCACTAAATAATAATTAATTGGCCGTATCGCCCTCGAACTTACACTAAGGCATTAATTTAAAATGATTGGCCTTAGTGCCCACTATAGCTTTCCGATGCACATATTAAATTAATTATCCTTATTGCCACAATTCCATTCTAAAGCACTTTTTTGAAATTGTTATCAGTACTACCGTAAAGTTTCCTAGCGAGGCTTAAGGTTACATTAATTTGCCTTCGTAGCCGCAATTGCCTTCGGAGCCACAAAATTAAATTTACTGGCCTCGATGCCCACAATTGCCTTCTATAAATTATGAGTAACTAATTGTGCTTAGCACCATAAATTGCCTTTAGAAGCATTAAATTAAATTAATTGGCTGTACCGCCCCCAATTGCACACTAAGACATTAAATTAAATCAATTGGCCTAAGTGGCAACTAGTGCTTTCGACACATTCAGTTAAATCAATCGTTCGTAATGCCCACAATCGCCTTATGAGGCATTAAATTAAATTAGTCATCCTTATTGCCACAGTTACTTTCTAAAATACTAAATTCAACTAATTGAACTTAGTTTCGGCAATTTTCTACTAAGGTATAAAATTAAATTAATTTACCGTACCATCCATTTTTCCAAATCTTTGCTAAAAATTTAATTAACTGGCAGAATCTCTTAAGGCTAAGGCATTGTGTATAATTGACAGGTCTTAAGGAGGATTAGTGTGCTTTCCGATGCACAATATTAAATTAATTATCCTTATTGCCACAATTACATTCTAAAGCACTTATTTGAAATTGTTATCAGTAGTCCCTAAAGTTTCCTAGCGAGGCTTAAGGTTACATTAATTTGCCTTAGTACCCATAATTGCCTTCGGAGGCACAAAATTAAATTTACTGGCTTCAATGCCCACAATTGCCTTCTATAAAATTATGTGTAACTAATTGTCCTTAGCACCATTAATTGCCTTTAGAGGCATTAAATTAAATTTATTGGCCGTACCGACCCCAATTGCAAACTAAGACATGAAATTAAATCTATTGGCCTAAGTGGCAACTAGTGCTTACGACACATTCAGTTAAATCAATCGATCGTAAGGCCCACAATCGCCTTATGAGGCATTAAATTAAATTAGTCATCCTTATTGCCACAGTTACCTTCTAAAACACTAAATTCAACTAATTGACCTTAGTTTCGAAAAGTCTAATTAGTTCCGGTAATTGCCTTCGGAGGCACAAAATTAAATTTACTGGCCTCAATGCCCACAATTGCCTTCTAAGAAATTATGTGTAGCTAATTGTCCTTAGCATCCACAATTGCCTTCAGAGGAATTAAATTAAATTAATTTGTCGTACCACCCCCAATTGCAAACTAAGACATTAAATTAAATCATTTGGCCTTAGTGGCAACTAGTGCTTACGACATATTCAGTTAAATCAATCGATCGTAATGCCAATTAATTATGGAAATAAAATTAATTGGCCGTATCGCCCTCGAACGCACACTAAGGCATTAAAATAAAATGATTGGCCTTAGTGCCCACTATTGCTTTCCGATGCACGATATTAAATTAATTGTCCTTATTGCCACAATTACATTCTAAAGCACTTATTTTAAATTGTTATGAGTACACCCTAGAGTTTCCTTGCAAGGCTTAAAGTTATATTAATTTGCCTTAGTACCCGTAATTGCCCTCGGAGGCACAAAATTAAATTTACTGGCCTCAATGCCCACAATCGCCTTCTATAAAATTATGCATAACTAATTGTGCTTAGCACCATAAATTGCCTTTAGAGGCATTAAATTAAATTAATTGGCCGTACCGCCCCCAATTGTACACTAAGAGATTAAATTAAATCAATTGGCCTTAGTGGCAACTAGTGCTTACGACATATTCCGTTAAATCAATCGATCGTAATGAGACAATCGCGTTATGAGGCATTACGGATAAATTAGTCAGCCATATTGCCACAGTTACCTTCTAAAACACTAAATTCAACTAATTGGACTTAGTTTCGGCAATTTTCTACAAAGGTATAAAATACAATTAATTTGCCGTACCATCCGTTTTTAGATGTGTATAAGAAAAATATAATTAATTTATATATGCTCGCAATATCCGTCTAAGAAATTAAATTTAATTAATTGACCTTCACAGACACAATTTCCTTCTAAGGCACTAAATAAAATTAATTGGCAATAAGCCTATCGCACACTAAGGCATTAAAATAAAATTAGAAGGCCATAGTGCCCGCTATTGCTTTCCGATATTAATTTTATATTAATGTCCTTATTGCCACAATTAAATTCTAAAGCACTTATTTTGATTATTGTTATCAGTACTCTCTAAAGTTTCCTAGCGAGGCTTAAGGTTACATTAATTTGCCTTAGTACGCGTAATTGCCTTCGGAGGCACAAAATTGAATTTACTGACCTCAATGCCCACAATTGCTTTCTATAAAATTATGTTTTTTTGCAACTAATTGTCCTTTGCACCATTAATTGCCTTTAGAGGCATTAAATTAATTTAATTGGCCGTACTTTAGATGTGCTCACTATACACATCTAGTGGATCAATTGGCTTTAGAATGCAACTAGGAAACGACTGCATTGATGCCTAAATCAATCGATCGTAATACCCACAATTGCCTTATGAGGCATTAAATTCAATTAGTCATCCTTATTGCCACAGTTACCTTCTAAAACACTAAATTCAACTAATTGACCTTAGTTTCAGCAATTTTCTACTAAGGTAAAAAATTAAATTAATTTGCCGTACCACCCGTTTTTTCCAAATCTGGGCGTAAAAGTTAATTAACTGGCACCAATGCTCGCAATTTTCTTCTAAGAAATTAAATTTAATTATTTAACCTTCTCAGACACAATTTTCTCCTAAGGCACTAAATAAAATTAATTGGCCGTATCGCCCTCGAACGCACACTAAGGCATTAAAATAAAATTATTGGCCTTAGTGCCCATAATTTTACAGCCATAGTGGGCACTAGAATTTATTGCTTTCCGAGGTACGATATTAAATTAATTGTCCTTAGTGCCACAATTACATTCTAAAGTACTTATTTGAAATTGTTATCAGTACTCTCTAAAGTTTTAGCTGTCTCTTATACACATCTTAATTTGCCTAAGAGACGGTAATTGCCTTCGGAGGCACAAAATTAAATTTACTGGCCTCAATGCCCACAATTGCCTTCTAAGAAATTATGTGTAGCTAATTGTCCTTAGCATCCACAATTGCCTTCAGAGGAATTAAATTAAATTAATTTGTCGTACCGTCCCCAATTGCAAACTAAGACATTAAATTAAATCATTTGGCCTTAGTGGCGACTAGTGCTTACGACATATTCAGTTAAATCAATCGATCGTAATGCACACAGTCGCAATTATGTGTATTTAGAGACTTAGAAGTGCGTTCGAGGCGATACGGCCACCTTCTAAAACACTAAATTCAACTAATTGACCCTTAGTTTCACAATTTTCTACTAAGGTATAAAATTAAATTAATTTGCCGTACTCACCCGCTTTTTCCAAATTTGGGCATAAAATTTAATTAACTGGCATCAATGATCGCAATTTCCTTCTAAGAAATTAAATTTAATTAATTGACCTTCACAGACACAATTTCCTTCTAAGGCACTAAATAAAATTAATTGGCCGTATCGCATTCGAACGCACACTAAGGCATTAAAAAAAATGATTGGCCTTAGTGCCAGCTATTGCTTTCCGATGCACGATATTAAATTAATTATCCTTATTGCCACAATTCCATTCTAAAGAACTTATTTTGAAATTGTTATCAGTACTCTCTAAAGTTTCCTAGCGAGGCTTAAGGTTACATTAATTTGCCTCAGCACACTAAGACATTAAACTAAATCAATTGGCCTTAGTGGCAGTAAGTGCTTACGACGCGTTCAGTTAAATCAATCGATCGTAATGCCCACAATTGCCTTATGAGGCATTAAATTCAATTAGTCATCCTTATTGCCACAGTTACCTTCTAAAACACTAAATTCAACTAATTGACCATAGTTTCGGCAATTTTGTACCTGTAATTGTCTTCGGAGGCACAAAATGAAATTTACTGGCCTGAAATGCCCACAATTGTTTTCTAAGAAATTATGTGTAATTAATTGTCCTTAGCACCCACAATTGTCTTCAGAAGCATTAAATTAAATTAATTGACCGTATAGCCCCCAATTGCACACTAAGACATTAAATTAAATCAATTGGCCTTAGTGGCAACTAGTGCTTACGACACATTCAGTTTAAATCAATCGATCGTAATGCCCACAATCGCCTTATTAGGTATTAAATTAAATTAGTCATCCTTATTGCCCCAATTACTTTCAGGCATTACATAAAACACTAAATTCAACTAATTGACCTTAGTTTCACCAATTTTCTACTAAAGTATAAAATTAAATTAACTTGCCGTACCATCCGTTTTACCAATTCTGGGCTTAAAATTTAGTTAACTGGCATCAATGCTCGCAATTTCATGTCTAAGAAATTAAATTTAAATGTTTGACCTTCACAGACACAATGTAATTGTGGCAATAAGGACTAGCATCCACAATTGCTTTCAGAGGAATTAAATTAAATTAATTGGTCGTACCGCCCCCAATTGAAAACTAAGACATTTTAATGCCTCATAAGGCGATAATGGGCATTAGTGATTTACACATCTGATTACTAAGTGTACAATCGATCGTAATGCCCATTATCGCCTTATGAGGCATTAAAATAAATTAGTCATCCTTATTGCCACAGTTACCTTCTAAAATACTAAATTCAACTAATTGACCTTAGTTTCGGCAATTATCAACTAAGGTATAAAATTAAATTAATTTACCGTACCATATTTTTTTCCAAGGCCCATGGGTTAAAAATTTAATTAACTGGCATCAATTAATTTCCTTATACACCTGTAAATTATACACATCTAGTAACTAATAGACACTTTTATACCTTAGGCACTAATTTTATTAATTGGTCGTAACGCCTCGAACGCACACTAAGGCATTAAAATAAAATGATTGGCCTTAGTGCCCACTATTGCTTTCCGATGCACTGAATTTAAAAGATATTAAATTAATTGTCCTTAGTGCCACAATTACATTCTAAAGCACTTATTTGAAATTGTTATCAGTACTCCCTAAAGTTTCCTTGCGAGGCTTAAGGTTATATTAATTTGTCTTAGTACCGGTAATTGCCTTCGGAGGCACAAAATTAAATTTACTGGCCTCAATGCCCACAATTGCCTTCTAAGAAATTATGTTTAGCTAATTGTCCTTAGCTTCCACAATTTCCTTCAGAGGAATTAAATTAAATTAATTGGCCGTACCGCCCCCAATTGCAAACTAAGACATTAAATTAAATCAATTGGCTTAGTGGCAACTACTGCTTACGACACAGATTGTAAAGAGCAGAATCAATCGGCATATAATTAAGCCAATGTCTCTTATACACAAAGCAATAGCGGGCACTAAGGCCAACCATTTAACTCCCCACTAAATTCAACTAATTGACCATAGTTTCGGCAATTTTCTACTAAACTATAAAATTAAATTAATTTGCCGTACCACCCATTTTTCCAAATCTGGGCCAAAAATTTAATTAACTGGCATCAATGCTCGTAATTTCCT
This sequence comes from Cinchona pubescens, assembly GCA_025175665.1. NCBI lineage: Eukaryota > Viridiplantae > Streptophyta > Magnoliopsida > Gentianales > Rubiaceae > Cinchona > Cinchona pubescens. Next base: position 148,321 of record JANKKI010000385.1, on the reverse strand, counting down.
CTAAGAAATTAAATTTAATTAATTGACCTTCACAGACACAATTTCCTTCTAAGGCACTAAATAAAATTAATTGGCCGTATCGCCCTCGAACGCACACTAAGGCATTAAAAAAAAATGGTTGGCCTTAGTGCCCGCTATTGCTTTCCGATGCACGATATTAAATTAATTATCCTTATTGCCATTCTAAAGCGCTTATTTGAAATTGTTATCAGTACTCTCTAAAGTTTCCTAGCGAGGCTTAAGGTTATATTAATTTGCCTTAGATCCGGTAATTGCCTTCGGAGGCACAAAATTAAATTTACTGGCCTCAATGCCCACAATTGCCTTCTAAGAAATTATGTGTAGCTAATTGTCCTTAGCATCCACAATTGCCTTCAGAGGAATTAAATTAAATTAATTTGTCGTACCGCCCCAATTGCAAACTAAGACATTAAATTAAATCATTTGGCCTTAATTAGTGGCAACTAGTGCTTACGACATATTCAGTTAAATCAATCGATCGTAATTCACACAGTCGCCATATGGGGAGTTAAATTAAATTAGTCATCCTTATTGCCACAGTTACCTTCTAAAACACTAAATTCAACTAATTGACCTTAGTTTCGACAATTTTCTACTAAGGTATAAAATTAAATTAATTTGCCGTACCACCCGTTTTTCCAAATTTGGGCTAAAAATTTAATTAACTGGCATCAATGCTCGCAATTTCCTTCTAAGAAATTAAATTTAATTAATTGACCTTCAGAGACACAATTTCCTTCTAAGGCACTAAATAAAATTAATTGGCCGTATCGCACTCGAACGCACACTAAGGCATTAAAAAAAAATGATTGGCCTTAGTGCCAGCTATTGCTTTCCGATGCACGATATTAAATTAATTATCCTTATTGCCACAATTCCATTCTAAAGAACTTATTTTGAAATTGTTATCAAGATTTCTAAAGTTTCCTAGCGAGGCTTAAGCTAAGTTACATTAATTTGCCTTAGTACCCGTAATTGCCTTCGGAGGCACAAAATTGAATTTACTGACCTCAATGCCCACAATTGCCTTCTATAAAATTTTGTGTAACTAATTGTCCTTTGCACCATTAATTGCCTTTAGAGGCATTAAATTAATTTAATTGGCCGTACCACCCCCAATTGCACACTAAGACATTAAACTAAATCAATTGGCCTTAGTGGCAACAAGTGCTTACGACACAATCAGTTAAATCAATCGATCGTAATGCCCACAATTGCTGATCTCATTAAATTAAATTAGTCATCCTTAAGAGAAATTGCTAGAGATGTGTATAAGGACAAATTTAATTTATGTGCCTTATACAATTTTGTACCTGTAATTGTCTGTGCATTGGGGAGGCACAAAATGAAATTTACTGGCCTGAAATGCCCACAATTGTTTTCTAAGAAATTATGTGTAATTAATTGTCCTTAGCACCCACAATTGTCTTCAGAAGCATTAAATTAAATTAATTGACTAAAGAGCGTATAGCCCCCAATTGCACACTAAGACATTAAATTAAATCAATTGGCCTTAGTGGCAACTAGTGCTTACGAAGGTTAAATCAATCGATCGTAATGCCCACAATCGCCTTATTAGGTATTAAATTAAATTAGTCATCCTTATTGCCTCAATTACTAAAACACTAAATTCAACTAATTGACCTTAGTTTCACCAATTTTCTACTAAAGTATAAAATTAAATTAACTTGCCGTACCATCCGTTTTACCAATTCTGGGCGTAAAATTTAGTTAACTGGCATCAATGCTCGCAATTTCATTCTAAGAAATTAAATTTAAATATTTGACCTTCACAGACACAATTTTCTTCTAAGCACTAAATAAAATTAATTGGCCGTATCGCCTCGAACGCACAGTAAGGCATTAAAATAAAATGATGGGCCTTGGTGCCCACTATTGCTTTCCGATTCACGATATTAAATTAATTATCCTTATTGCCACAATTACATTCTAAAGAACTTAACAATTTGAAATTGTTATCAGTACTCTCTAAATTTTATACACATCTAGATGTGTATAAGAGACAGATAATGGGCATTGCCTTCGGAGGATTTAATTTAATGTGTCGTAAGCACTAGTTGCCCACTAATTGATTCTAATTTAATGTCTTAGTTTTATCCTTAGCATCCACAATTGCCTTCTGATAATAAGGATGACTAATTTATTTTAATGCCTTATAAGGCGATTAGGGCACTAAGACATTAAATTAAATCAATTGGCCTTAGTGGCAACTAGTGCTTACGACACATTCAGTTAAATCAATCGATCGTAATGCCCATTATCGCCTTATGAGGCATTAAATTAAATTAAGTCATCCTTATTGCCACAGTTACCTTCTAAAATACTAAATTCAACTAATTGACCTTAGTTTCGGCAATTATCAACTAAGGTATAAAATTAAATTAATTTACCGTACCATACGTTTTTCCAAATTTGGGTTAAAAATTTAATTAATCTGGCATCAATGCCACATCATTTTCCTTCTAACAAATTAAATTTAATTAGTTGACCTACACATAATTAATTTAATATCGTGAATATGTCGTAAGCACTAGTCGCCTCGAACGCACACTAAGGCATTAAAATAAAATGATTGGCCTTAGTGCCCACTATTGCTTTCCGATGCACGATATTAAATTAATTGTCCTTAGTGCCACAATTACATTCTAAAGCACTTATTTGAAATTGTTATCAGTACACATCTAGATGTGTATAAGAGACAGGCAAGAATGGCAATAAGGATAATTAATTTAATATCGTGCATCGGATAGACAATAATTAAATTAATTGGCCTCAATGCCCACAATTGCCTTCTAAGAAATTATGTGTAGCTAATTGTCCTTAGCTTCCACAATTGCCTTCAGAGGAATTAAATTAAATTAATTGGCCGTACCGCCCCCAATTGCACACTAAGACATTAAATTAAATCAATTGGCTTTGTGGCAACTAGTGCTTACGACACATTCAGTTAAATCAATCGATCGTAATGCCCACAATCGCCTTATGGGGCATTAAATTTAATTAGTCATCCTTATTGCCACAGTTACCTTCTAAAACACTAAATTCAACTAATTGACCATGTGTATAAGAGACTAGTTGCCACAAAGCCAATTGATTTAATTTAATGTCTTAGTGCTGTCTCTTATACACATCTAGATGTGTATAAGAGACAGGTTCGAGGGCGATACGGCCAATTAATTTTATTTAGTGCTTAGAAGAAAATTGTGTCTGTGAACACATTTGGCTTCTAAGGCAATTGCTAAAATTAATTGGCATCGCCCTCGAACGCACACTAAGGCATTAAAATAAAATCTAGATGGCCTTAGTGCCCGCTATTGCTTTCCGATGCACGATATTAAATTAATTATCCTTATTGCCACAATTACATTCTAAAGCACTTATTTGAAATTGTTATCAGTACTCTCAAAAGTTTTCTAGCGAGACTTAAGGTTATATTAATTTGTCTTGGTACCCGTAATTGCCTTCTGAGGCACAAAATTAAATTTATGGCCTCAATGCCCACAATTGCCTTCCATAAGATTATGTGTTACTAATTGTCGCTAGGAAACTTTAATTGCCTTTAGAGGCATTAAATTAATTTAATTGGCCGTACCGCCCCCAATTGCACACTAAGACATTAAACTAAATCAATTGGCCTTAGTGGCAACAAGTGCTTACGAGGCGTCTTAAATCAATCGATCGTAATGCCCACAATTGCCTTACGAGGCATTAAATTAAATTAGTCATCCTTATTGCCACAGTTACACTTCTAAAACACTAAATTCAACTAATTGACCTTAGTTTCGGCAATTTTCTACTAAGGTATAAAATTAAATTAATTTAAGGTACCATAAGGCCTGTCTCTTATACACATCTAGATGTGTATAAGAGACAGAATGCTTGCAATGTGTTAGTAAGAAATTGGAGGCGGTACGACGACCTTCACAGGCACAATTTTCTTCTAAGGCACTAAATAAAATTGCTGAAACTAACGTCTCGAACGCACACTAAGGCATTAATAAATAAAATGATTGGCCTTAGTGCCCACTATTGCTTTCCGAGGCACGATATTAAATTAATTGTCCTTAGTGCCACAATTACATTCTAAAGCACTAATTTGAAATTGGTAATTGCCTTCGGAGGCACAAAATTAAATTTACTGGCCTCAATGCCCACAATTGTCTTCTAGGAAATTATGTGTAACTAATTGTCAGCACTAGGCCCACAATTGCCTTCAGACACATTAGATTAAATTAATTGGCTGTACCGCCCCCAATTGCACACTGGGACATTAAATTAATTCAATTAGACTTAGTGGCAACTGGTGCATACGACACATTCGCTAAATCGGTACGGTCACTGTCTCTTATACACATCTAGATGTGTATAAGAGACAGGCCTTAGTGTGCGTTTAGTCGTCTAAAACACTAAATTCAACTAATTGACCTTAGTTTCGGTAATTTTCTACTAAAGTATAATATTAAATTAATTTGCCGTACCATCCGTTTTACCAAATATTGGCGTAAAATGTTTTAGTTAACTGGCATCAATGCTCGCAATTTTCTTCAAAGAAATTAAATTTAAATATTGAGTACTGATAACAAGAAGAAAATCTGTCTCTTATACACATAATAGTGGCAATAAGCACTAAGGCATTAAAATAAAATGATTGGCCTTAGTGCCCACTATTGCTTTCCGAGGCACAATATTAAATTAATTGTCCTTATTGCCACAATTACATTCTAAAGCACTTATTTTAAATTGTTATGAGTACTCCCTAGAGTTTCCTTGCGAGGTTTAAAGTTATATTAATTTGCCTTAGTACCCGTAATTGCCTTCGGAGGCACAAAATTAAATTTACTGGCCTCAATGCCCACAATTGCCTTCTAAGAAATTATGTGTAGCTAATTGTCCTTAGCATCCACAATTGCCTTCAGAGGAATTAAATTAAATTAATTGGTTTTACCAGCCCCCAATTGCAAACTAAGACATTAAATTAAATCAATTGGCCTTAGTGGCAACTAGTGCAATTATACATTACGACACATTCAGTTAAATCAATCGATCGTAATGCCCACAATCGCGTTGCGAGGCATTAAATTAAATTAGTCATCCTTATTGCCACAGTTACCTTCTAAAACACTAAATTCAACTAATTGACCTTAGTTTCATCAATTTTCTACTAAGGTACAAAATTAAATTAATTTACCGTACCATCCGTTTTTCCAAATCTGGGCTAAAAATTTAATTAACTGGCATCAATGCTCGCAATTTCCTTCTAAGAAATTAAAATTAATTATTTGACCTTCACAGGCACAATTTTCTTCTAAGGCACTAAATAAAATTAATTGGCCGTATCGCCCTCGAACGCACACTAAGGCATTAAAATAAAATGATTGGCCTTAGTGCCCACTATTGCTTTTCGAGGCACGATATTAAATTAATTGTCCTTAGTGCCACAATTACATTCTAAAGCACTTATTTGAAATTGTTATCAGTACTCCCTAAAGTTTCCTAGCGAGGCTTAAGGTTATATTAATTTGCACTTAGTACCGGTAATTGCCTTCGGAGGCACAAAATTAAATTTACTGGCCTCAATGCCCACAATTGTTTTCTAAGAAATTATGTGTAACTAATTGTCCTTAGCACCCACAATTGCCTTCAGAGGCATTAAATTAAATTAATTGACCGTACCGCCCCCAATTGCACACTAAGACATTAAATTAAATCAATTGGCCTTAGTGGCAACTAGTGCTTACGACGCATTCAGTTAAATCAATCGATCGTAATGCCCACAATCGCCTTATGAGGCATTAAATTAAATTTGTCATCCTTATTGCCACAGTTACCTTCTAAAACACTAAATTCAACTAATTGACCTTAGTTTCGGCAATTTTCTACTAAAGTATAAAATTAAATTAATTTGCCGTACCATCCGTTTTTCCAAATCTGGGCGTAAAATTTAATTAACTGGCATCAATGCTCGCAATTTTCCTTCAAAGAAATTAAATTTAAATATTCGACCTTCACAATTGCAGACACTAAATAAAATTAATTGGCCGTATCCCCTCGAACGCACAGTAAGGCATTAAAATAAAATGATTGGCCTTAGTGCCCACTATTGCTTTCCGAGGATGTGTATAAAATTAATTGTCCTTATTATACAATTAAATTCTAAAGCACTTATTTTAAATTGTTATGAGTACTCCCTAGAGTTTCCTTGCGAGGCTTAAAGTTATATTAATTTGCCTTAGTGCCCGTAATTGCTTTCGGAGGCACAAAATTAAATTTACTGGCCTCAATGCCCACAATTGCCTTCTAAGAAATTATGTGTAGCTAATTGTCCTTAGCATCCACAATTGCCTTCAGAGGAATTAAATTAATTTAATTTGTCGTACCGCCCCCAATTGCAAACTAAGACATTAAATTAAATCAATTGGCCTTAGTGGCAACTAGTGATTACGACACATTCAGTTAAATCAATCGATCGTAATGCCCACAATCGCCTTATGAGGCATTAAATTAAATTTGTCATCCTTATTGCCTACAGTTACCTTCTAAAACACTAAATTCAACTGATTGACCTTAGTTTCGGCAATTTTCTACTAAAGTATAATATTAAATTAATTGCCGTACCATCCGTTTTACCAAATATGGGCATAAAATTTAGTTAACTGGCATCAATGCTCGCAATTTCCTTCAAAGAAATTAAATTTAAATATTTGACCTTCACAGACACAATTTTCTTCGAAGCACTAAACAAAATTAATTGGCCGTATCGCCCTCGAACGCACACTAAGACATTAAAATAAAATGATTGGCCTTAGTGCCCACTATTGCTTTCCGAGGCACAATATTAAATTAATTGTCCTTATTGCCACAATTACATTCTAAAGCACTTATTTTAAATTGTTATGAGTACACCCTAGAGTTTCCTTGCAAGGCTTAAAGTTATATTAATTTGCCTTAGTACCCGTAATTGCCTTCGGAGGTACAAAATTAAATTTACTGGCCTCAATGCCCACAATTGCCTTCTAAGAAAAGTGTGCATGTGTAGAGAGCTAATTGTCCTTAGCATCCACAATTGCCTTCAGAGGAATTAAATTAATTTAATTGGTCGTACCGCCTCCAATTGCAAACTAACACATTAAATTAAATCAGTTGGCCTTAGTGGCAACTAGTGCTTACGACACATTCAGTTAAATCAATCGATCGTAATGCTCCCAACCGCGTTGCGAGGCATTAAATTAAATTAGTCATCCTTATTGCCATAGTTACCTTCTAAAACACTAAATTCAACTAATTGACCTTAGTTTCATCTATATTCTACTAAGGCACAAAATTAAATTAATTTACCGTACCATCTGTTTTTCCCAATCTGGGTTAAAAATTTAATTAACTGGCATCAATGCTCGCAATTTCGGAGCTACACAAATTAAAGATAACCTTATGCCTCGCTTGGAAACTTTAGGGAGCACTGATAACAATTTTAAATAAGTGCTTTAGAATGTAATTGAACGCACACTAAGGCATTAAAATAAAATGATTGGCCTTAGTGCCCACTATTGCTTAATTTCTCCGAGGCACGATATTAAATTAATTGTCTTTAGTGCCACAATTACATTCTAAAGCACCCATTTGAAAATGTTATCAGTACTCCCTAAAGTTTCCAAGCGAGGCTTAAGGTTATATTAATTTGCCTTAGTACCGTTAATTGCCTTCGGAGGCACAAAATTAAATTTACTGGCCTCAATGCCCCCAATTGTTTTCTAAGAAATTCTGTGTAACTAAGACAATCCTTAGCACCCACAATTGCCTTCAGAGGCATTAAATTAAATTAATTGACCGTACCGCCCTCAATTGCCCACTAAGACATTAAATTAAATCAATTGGCCTTAGTGGCAACAAGTGCTTACGACGCATTCAGTTAAATCAATCGATCGTAATGCCCACAATCGCCTTATGAGGCATTAAATTAAATTTGTCATCCTTATTGCCATAGTTACCTTCTAAAACACTAAATTCAACTAATTGACCTTAGTTTCGGCAATTTTCTACTAAAGTATAAAATTAAATTAACTTGCCGAAGGAAAGCAATACCATCCGTTTTACCAATTCTGGGCGTAAAATTTAATTAACTGGCATCAATGCTCTCAATTTCCTTCTAAGAAATTAAATTTAAATATTTGACCTTCACAGACCCAATTTTCTTCTAAGCACTAAATAAAATTAATTGGCCGTATCGCCCTCGAACGCACACTAAGGCATTAAAATAAAATGATTGGCCTTAGTGCCCACTATTGCTTTCCGATGCACGATATTAAATTAATTATCCTTGTTGCCACAATTCCATTCTAAAGTACTTTTTTAAAAATGTTATCAGTTTAATTTAAGTTTATAGCGAGGCTTAAGGTTACATTAATTTGCCTTAGTACCCGTAATTGCCTTCGGAGGAACAAAATTAAATTTACTGGCCTCAATGCCCAAAATTGCCTTCTAAGAAAATTATGTGTAGCTAATTGTCCTTAGCATCCACAATTGCCTTCAGAGGAATTAAATTAAATTAAATTAATTGGCCGTACCACCCCCAATTGCACACTAAGACACACATTAAATTAAATCAATTGGCCTTAGTGGCAACTAGTGCTTACGACACATTCAGTTAAATCAATCGATCGTAATTTCCACAATCGCCTTATGAGGCAATTAATTGAATTTAGTGTTTTAGAAGGTAACTGTGGCAATAAGGATGACAAATTCAACTAATTGACCTTAGTTTCAGCAATTTTCAACTGAGGTATAAAATTAAATTAATTTACCGTACCATCCGTTTTTCCAAATTTGGGCTAAAAATTTAATTAACTGGTATTAATGCTCGCCATTTCCTTCTAAGAAATTAAATTTAATTAGTTGACCTACACAGACACAATTTTCTTTTTAGGCACTGAATAAAATTAATTGGCCGTATCGCCCTCGAATGTACACTAAGGCATTAAAATAAAATGATTGGCCTTAGTGCCCACAATTGCTTTCCGAGCCACGATATTAAATTAATTGTCCCCAGTGCCACAATTATATTCTAAAGCACTTATTTGAAATTGTTATCAGTACTCCCTGAAGTTCCCTAGCGAGGCTTAAGGTTATATTAATTTGCCTTAGTACCGGTTATTGCCTTCGGAGGCACAAAATTAAATTTACTGGCCTCAATGCCCACAATTGCCATCTAAGAAATTATGTGTAGCTAATTGTCCTTAGCTTCCACAATTGCCTTCAGAGGAATTGAATTAAATTAATTGGCCGTACCGCCCCCAATTGCACACTAAGACATTAAATTAAATCAATTGGCTTAGTGGCAACTATTGCTTACGACACATTCAGTTAAATCAATCGATCGTAATGCCCACAATCGCCTTATGGGGCATTAAATTTAATTAGTCATCCTTATTACCACAGTTTCCTACTAAAACACTAAATTCAACTAATTGACCATAGTTTCGGCAATTTTCTACTAAACTATAAAATTAAATTAATGTGCGGCCACCCATTTTTCCAAATCGGCCAAAATTTAGTTGAACTCTGTCTCTTATAGCAATGTCTCGCTAATTAAATTAAATGTAATTATTGCCACATTTATTCACAGACACAATTTCCTTCTAAGGCACTAAATAAAATTAATTGGCCGTATCGCCCTCGAACGCACACTATTAAATTAAAATAAAATGATTGGCCTTAGATGCCCGCTATTGCTTTTAGGTGCACGATATTAAATTAATTATCCTTATTGCCATAATTCAATTCTAAAGCACTTATTTGAAATTGTTATCAGTACTCTCTAAAGTTTCCTAGCGAGGCTTAAGGTTACATTAGTTGCCACTTAGGCCAATTGATTTAATTTAATGTCTTAGTGTGCAATTGGGGGTGGTACAGCCAATTAATTTAATTTAATGCTTCTAAAGGCAATTTATGGTGCTAAGCACAATTAGTTACTCATAATTTTATAGAAGGCAATAGTGGGCATCGAGGCCAGTAAATTTAATTTTGTGGCTCCGAAGGCAATTGCGGCTACGAAGGCAAATAAATGTAACCTTAAGCCTCGCTAGGAAACTTTATGGAGTACTGATAACAATTTCAAAAAAGTGCTTTAGTACGACCTGTAATAAGGATAATTAATTTAATATCGTGCATCGAAAAGCTATAGTGGGCACTAAGGTCTGTGAAGGAAATTGTGTCTGTGAAGGTCAATTAATTAAATTTAATTTCTTAGAAGGAAATTGCGAGTATTGATGCCAGTTAATTAAATTTTACGCCCAAATTTGGAAAAACGGGTGGTACGGCAAAGTAATTAAATTTAATTTCTAAGTAGGAAATTCCTGAAACTAAGGTCAATTAGTTGAATTTAGTGTTTTAGAAGGTAACTGTGGCAATAAGGATGACTAATTTAATTTAATACCCCATAAGGCGATTGTGGGCATTTCGATCGATTGATTTAACTGAATGTGTCGTAAGCACTAGTTGCCACTGAGGCCAATTCATTTAATTTATTGTCTTTGTGTGCAATTGGGGGCGATACGGCCGTGTAATTTAATTTAATGCCTCTGAAGGCAATTACTGGTGCTAAGGACAATTAGTTACACATAATTTCTTAAAAGGCAACTGTGGGCATTGAGGCCAGTAAATTTAATTTTGTGCCTCCGAAGGCAAGTACGGGTACTATGGCAAATTAATGTAACCTTAAGCCACGCTAGGAAACTTTGGGGAGTACTGATAACAATTTCAAATAAGTGCTTTGGAATGTAATTGTGGCAACAAGGATAATTAATTTAATATCGTGCATCGGAAAGCAATAGCGGGCAATAAGGCCAATCATTTTATTTTAATGCCTTAATGTGCTATAGGACAATACTTGCCTTCGGACTGTCTTTATACACCTTAGAAGGAAATTGTGTCTGTGAAGGTCAATTGATTAAATTTAATTTCTTAAAAGGAAATTGCGAGTATTGATGCCAGTTAATTAAATTTTATGCCCAGATTTAGAAAAACGAGTGGTATGGCAAAGTAATTAAATTTAATTTCTTAGTAGAAAATTCCCGAAACTAAGGTCAATTAGTTGAATTTAGTGTTTTAGAAGGTAACTATGGCAATAAGGATGACTAATTTAATTTAATGCCCCATAAGGCGATTAAATTTTGTGGGCATTACGATCGATTGATTTAATTGAATGTGTCGTAAGACACTAGTTGCCACATCAGGCCAAGTGGCATTTAATTTAATGTCTTAGTTTGCAATTGGGGGCGGTACGACCAATCTATTTAATTTAATTCCTCTGAAGGCAATTGTGGATGCTAAGGACAATTAGCGACACATAATTTCTTTGAAGGCAATTGTGGGCATTGAGGCCAGTAAATTTAATTTTGTGCCTCCGAAGGCAATTACGGGTACTAAGGCAAATTAATATAACTTTAAGCTTCGCAAGGAAACTCTAGGGAGTACTCAAACAATTTAAAATAAGTGCTTTACAATATAATTGTGGCAATAAGGACAATTAATTTAATATTGTGCCTCGGAAAGCAATAGTGGGCACTAAGGCCAATCATTTTATTTTAATGCCTTAGTGTGCGTTAAAGGGTTTGAGACGGCCAATTAATTTTATTTAGTGCCTTAGAAGGATATTGTGTCGGTGAAGGTCAATTAATTTGTATTTTGTGCCTGAGAAGGAAATTGTGTCTGCGATGGACAAATAGTTAAATTTAATTTCTTAGAAGGAAATTGCGAGCATTGGTGCCAGTTAAATAAATTTTACGCCTAAATTTGGAAAAAGGGGTTGTACGGCAAATTAATTTAATTTTCTACCTTTGCAGGAAATTGCCGAAACTAAGGTCAATTAGTTGAATTTAGTGTTTTAGAATGTAACTGTGGCAATAAGGATGACTAATTTAATTTAATGGCTCATAAGGCGATTGTGGGCATTACGATCGATTGATTTAATCAATGTGTCAAGGCAACCAGATGTGTATAAGAGACAGTAACCGTACTGCCCCTAATTGCACAGTAAGCATACGGTCAATTAATTTAATTTAATGCCTCTGAAGGCAATTAATGGTGCTAAGGACAATTAGTTACACATAATTTCTTAGAAGGTAATTGTGGGCATTGAGGCCAGTAAATTTAATTTTGTGCCTCCGAAGGCAATTATCGGTACTAAAGCAATGCGAATTAATATAACCTTAAGCCTCGCTAGAAACTTTAGGGAGTACTGATAACAATTTCAAATAAATGCCTTAGAATGTAATTGTGTCACTAAGGACAATTAATTTAATATCGTGTCTCGGAAAGCAACAGTGGGCACTACCTGCCAATCATTTTATTTTAATGCCTTAGCGTATGCGTTCGATACGGCCAATTAGTTTTATTTAGTGCGTTAGAAGGAAATTGTGTCGTGAACGCCAATTAATTAAATTTAATTTCTTAGAAAGAAATTGCAGCATTGATGCGCTAATTAAATTTTTAGCCCGATTTGGAAAACGATGGTACGGCAAATTAATTTAATTTTATACCTTAGTAGAAAATTGTCGAAACTAAGGTCAATTAGTTGAATTTAGTGTTTTAGAAGGTAAATGTGGCAATAAGGATGACTAATTTAATTTAATGCCCATAAGGCGATTGTGGGCATTACGATCGATTGATTTAACTGAATGTGTCGTAAGCACTAGTTCCAACTGAGGCCAACTGATTTAATTTAATGTCTTAGTGTGCAATTGGGGGCGGTACGGCCAATTAATTTAATTTAGTGCTTCTGAAGGCTATTATTGGTGCTTAGGACAATTAGTTACACATAATTTATTAGAAGGCAATTGTTGGCATTGAGGCCAGTAAGTTTAATTTTGTGCCTCCGAAGGCAATTACCGGTACTAAGGCAAATTAATATAAACTTAGGCCTCGCTAGGAAACTTTAGGGAGTACTGATAACAATTTCAAATAAGTGCCTTGGAATCTAATTGTGTCATAAGAGATCGATTTTCCTTAATATCCGTATGTATGACAAATTAATTTAATTTAATACCTTAGTAGGAAATTGCCGAAACAGGTCAATTAGTTAAATTTAGTGTTTTAGAATGTAACTGTGGCAATAAGGATTACTAATTTAATTAGATGACAGGCTAATTGCCTTCGGATGTGGTAATTACATCTCGATGTGATAAGATCAATGTATGCACGATATTAAATTAATTGTCCTTATTCTGTCTCTTATACACATCTAGTTTGAAATTGTACGACCAATTAATTTAATTTAATTCCTCTGAAGGCAATTGTGATGCTAAGGACAATTAGCTACACATAATTTCTTAGAAGGCATTGAGGCCGCAAATTTAATTTTGTGCCTCCAATTTACTAAGGCAAATTAATGTAACCTTAAGCCTCGCTAGAAACTTTAGGAGCGATATACAATTTAAAAACGTGCTTTAGAATGGAATTGTGGCAATAAGGATAATTAATTTAATATCGTATCGAAAGCAATAGTGGGCACAAAGGCCAATCATTTTATTTTAATGATACAATTAATTTTACGTAGTGCCTTAGAAGGAAATTGTGTCTGTGAAGGCCAATTAATTAAATTTAATTTCTCAGAAGGAAATTGTGAGCATTGATACCAGTTAATTAAATTTAATTTCTTTGGAAAAACGGGTGGTATGGTAAATTAATTAAATTTAATTTCTTAGGAGAAAATTGCCGTAACTAAGGTCAATTAGTTGTGTTTAGTGTTTTAGAAGGTAATCGGCAATAAGGATGACTAATTTGTTTAATGCTCATAAGGCATTGTATTACGATCGATTGATTTAATGTGTCGCAAGCACTAGTAGCTTAGTGACAATTGATTTAATTTAATAATGTCTTAGTGTAATTGGGGGTGCCAATTAATTTAATTTAATGTCTGAAAGCAATTATTGGTGTTAGGACACTAGTTACACATAATTTTATAGAAGGCATTGTGGCATTGAGGCCAAATTTAATTTTGTGTAATTACAGACTAAGGCTTATCGATTAATATAAGCCTAAGATGTCTAGAAAACTTTAGGGAGTACTAATAACAATTTCAAATTAAGCACTTATTTGAAATTGTTATCAGTACTTCAAAAAGTTTCCTAGCGAGGCTGATGGTTATATTAATTTGCCTCAGTACCGGTAATTGCCTTCTAAGGCACAAAATTAAATTTACTAGCCTCAATGCCCACAATTGCCTTCTAAGAAATTATGTGTAACTAATTGTCCTTAGCACCGATAATTGCCTTCAAAGGCATTAAATTAAATTAATTGACCATACCACCCCCAATTGCACACTTTTGGGACATTAAATTAAATCAATTGGCCTTAGTGGCAACTAGTGCTTACGACACATTCAGTTAAATCAATCGATCGTAATGCCCACAATCGCCTTATGAGGCATTAAATTAAATTAGTCATCCTTATTGCCACAGTTACAATTAATAAAACACTTAATGCCAACTAAGGCAATTACTTTCGGCAATTTTCAACTAAGGTATAAAATTAAATTAATTTCTACCGTACCATTCATTTTTCCAAATTTGGGTTAAAAATTTAATTAACTGGTATCAATGCTCGCAATTTCCTTCTAAGAAATTAAATTTAATTAATTGACCTTCACAGAAACAATTTCCTTCTATGGCACTAAATAAAATTAATTGGCCGTATCGCCCTCGAACGCACGCTATGGCATTAAAATAAAATGATTGGCCTTATTGCCTGCTATTGCTTTCTGAGGCACGATATTAAATTAATTGTCCTTAGTGCCACAATTACATTCTAAGGCACTTATTTGAAATTGTTATCAGTACTCCCTAAAGTTTCCTAGCGAGGCTTAAGGTTATATTAATTTGCCTTAGTACCGATAATTGCCTCGGAGGCACAAAATTAAATTTAATGGCCTCAATGCCCACAATTGCCTTCTAAGAAATTATGTGTAACTAATTGTCCTTAGCACCAATAATTGCCTTCAGAGGCATTAAATTAAATTAATTGGCCGTACCGCCCCCAATTGCACACTAAAATAAAAGACATTAAATTAAATCAATTGAATGTCAATTAATTTAAACTAATGCTTACGACACATTCAGTTAAATCAATCGATCGTAATGTCCACAATCGCCTTATGAGGCATTAAACTAAATTTGTCATCCTTATTGCCACAGTTATCTTCTAAAACACTAAATTCAACTAATTGACCTTAGTTTCGATAATTTTCTACTAAGAAATTAAATTTAATTAATTTGCCATACCACCCGTTTTTCCAAATCTGGGCGTAAAATTTAATTAACTGGTATCAATGCACGCAATTTCCTCCTGAGAAATTAAATTTAATTAATTGACCTTCACAGACACAATTTCCTTCTAAGGCACTAAATAAAATTAATTGGCAGTTTCGCCCACGAACGCACACTAAGGCATGAAAATAAAATGATTGGCCTTAGTGCCCACTATTGCTTTCCGATGCACGTTATTAAATTAATTGTCCTTAGTGACACAATTACAATCTAAAGCACTTATTTGAAATTGTTATCGAAGTACTGATAACTAGCGAGGCTTAAGGTTATATTAATTTGCCTTACTACTGGTAATTGCCTTCGGAGGCACAAAATTAAATTTACTGGCCTCAATGCCCACAATTACCTTCTAAGAAATTATGTGTAACTAATTGTCCTTAGCACCATTAATTGCCTTCAGAGGCATTAAATTAAATTAATTGACCGTACCGCCCCCAATTGCACAATAAGACATGAAATTAAATCAATTGGCCTTAGTGGCAACACGTGTGCTTACGACACATTCAGTTAAATCAATCGATCGTAATGCCCACAATCGCCTTATGAGGCATTAAATTAAATTAGTCATCCTTATTGCCACAGTTACATTCTAAAACACTAAATTCAACTAATTGACCTAAGTTTCGGCAATTTCCTACTAAGGTATTAAATTAAATTAATTTGCCGTACCATCCATTTTTCCAAATCTGGGCAAAAAATTTAATTAACTGGCATCAATGCTCGCAATTTCCTTCTAAGAAATTAAATTTAATTAATTGACCTTCACAGGTACAATTTCCTTCTAACGCACTAAATAAAATTAATTGGCCGTATTGCCCTGAACGCACACTAAGGCATCAAAATAAAATGATTGGCCTTAGTGCCCGCTATTGCTTTGCGAGGCACGATATTAAATTAAATATCCTTAGTGACACAATTACATTCTAAGGCACTTATTTGAAATTGTTATCAGTACTCCCTAAAGTTTCCTAGCGAGGCTTAAGGTTATATTAATTTGCCTTAGTACCGATAATTGCCTTCGGAGGCACAAAATTAAATTTAAGGCCTCAATGCCCACAATTGCCTTCTAAGAAATTATGTGTAACTAATTGTCCTTAGCACCAATAATTGCCTTCAGAGGCATTAAATTAATAAATTAATTGGCCGTACCGTCCCCAATTGCACACTAAGTCATTAAATTAAATCAATTGGATAGTAATGGCAACTAGTGCTTACGACACATTCAGTTAAATCAATCGATCGTAATGCCCACAATCGCCTTATGAGGCATTAAACTAAATTTGTCATCCTTATTGCCACAGTTATCTTCTAAAACACTAAATTCAATTAATTGACCTTAGTTTCGATAATTTTCTACTAAGAAATTAAATTTAATTAATTTGCCAATGCCTTAGAAGGCAATTGTGGGCATCTAAGGCAAATTAATTAAATTTTATAAGCTTCGACAGGTTTAGGGCAGTAGGCCAATTAAATTTATTTATAACATCTCAGATTTAATTTCCTCGCTAGGAAACTTTAGGGAGTACTGATAACGCGCTACTAACGCACACTAAGGCATTGAAAATAAATCGATCGACAGGAATTAAGGCAAATTAATATAACTTTAAGCCTTAAATTAATTGTCCTTAGTGACACAATTACATTCTAAAGCACTTATTTGAAATTCTTACCAGAGTTTAAAGTCTCCTAGCGAGGCTTAAGGTTATATTAATTTGCCTTACTACTTATAATTGCCTTCGGAGGCACAAAATTAAATTTTGTACTGGCCTCAATGCCCACAATTACCTTCTAAGAAATTATGTGTAACTAATTGTCCTTAGCACCATTAATTGCCTTCAGAGGCATTAAATTAAATTAATTGACCGTACCGCCCCCAATTGCACAATAAGACATTAAATTAAATCAATTGGCCTTAGTGGCAACTAGTGCTTACGACTAAGGCAAATTAATTTAATTTAATGTACTAAGGCATCAAAATAAAATGATTGGCTTTAGTGCCCGCTATTGCTTTGCGAGGCACGATATTAAATTAAGTATCCTTAGTGGCACAATTACATTCTAAGGCACTTATTTGAAATTGTTATCAGTACTCCCTAAAGTTTCCTAGCGAGGCTTAAGGTTATATTAATTTGCCTTAGTATCGAGATATTGCATCTAGGCACAAAATTAAATTTACTGGCCTCAATGCCCACAATTGCCTTCTAAGAAATTATGTGTAACTAATTGTCCTTAGCACCAATAATTGCCTTCAGAGGCATTAAATTAAATTAATTGGCCGTACCGCCCCCAATTGCACACTAAGACATTAAATTAAATCAATTGTCCTTAATGGCAACTAGTGCTTACGACACATTTAGTTAAATCAATCGATCGTAATGCCCACAATCGCCTTATGAGGCATTAAACTAAATTTGTCATCCTTATTGCCACAGTTATCTTCTAAAACACTAAATTCAACTAATTGACTACTTAGTTTCGATAATTTTCTACTAAGAAATTAAATTTAATTAATTTGCCATACCACCCGTTTTTCCAAATCTGGGTGTAAAATTTAATTAACTTGTATCAATGCACGCAATTTTCTTCTGAGAAATTTAATTTAATTAATTGACCAT
Source organism: Cinchona pubescens (assembly GCA_025175665.1). NCBI lineage: Eukaryota > Viridiplantae > Streptophyta > Magnoliopsida > Gentianales > Rubiaceae > Cinchona > Cinchona pubescens. The sequence goes on along the minus strand of JANKKI010000385.1, from coordinate 130,347 downwards.
CACAGACACAATTTCCTTCTAAGGCACTAAATAAAATTAATTGGCAGTTTCGCCCACGAACGCACAGTAAGGCAATAAAATAAAATGATTGGCCTTAGTGCCCACTATTGCTTTCCGATGCACATTAGATAAATTAATTGTCCTTAGTGACACAATTAGATTACGAAAGCACTGATTTAACTAAATGTTATCAGTACTTTTAAAGCCTTCGTAAGCACTTATACACATCTAGATGTGTATAAGAGACAGATTGGGGGCGGTACGGTCAAAATTTAATTTACTGGCCTCTGCCCACAATTAATGCTTCTAAGAAATTATGTGTAGCTAATTGTCCTTAGCACCATTAATTGCCTTCAAGGAGCAGGAATTAAATTAAATTAATTGGCCGTATTTATCTACGTTAGAAGGAAGACATTAAATTAAATCAATTGGCCTTAGTGGCAACTAGTGCTTACGAGACATTAGGTTAAATCAATACGGTCGTAATTTAACAATCGCCTTATGAGGCATTGTGTCCATTAAATTATTGATTTTATTGCCACAGTTACATTCTAAAACACTAAATTCAACTAATTGACCTAAGTTTCGGTAATTTCCTACTAAGGTATTAAATTAAATTAATTTACCGTACCATCCGTTTTTCCAACTCTGGGCAAAAAATTTAATTAACTGGCATCAATGCTCGCAATTTCCTTCTAAGAAATTAAATTTAATTAATTGACCTTCAAAGACACAATATCCTTCTAACGTACTAAATAAAATTAATTGGCCGTATTGCCCTCGAACGCACACTAAGGCATTAAAATTAAATGATTGGCCTTAGTGCCCACTATTGCTTTGCGAGGCACGATATTAAATTAAATATCCTTAGTGAATTTCCACAATTACATTCTAAGGCACTTATTTGAAATTGTTATCAGTACTCCCTAAAGTTTCCTAGCGAGGCCTAAGGTTATATTAATTTGCCTTAGTACCGTAATTGCCTTCTCGAGGCACAAAATTAAATTTATCGCCTCAATGCCCACAATTGCCTTCTAAGAAATTATGTGTAACTAATTGTCCTTAGCACCAATAATTGCCATCGAGGCATTAAATTAAATTAATTGGCCGTATTCCCAATTGCACACTAAGACATTAAATTAAACCAATTGGCCTTAGTGGCAACTAGTGCTTACGACACATTCAGGTAATCTAGATGTGTATAATGCCCACAATCGCCTTATGAGGCATTAAATTAAATTAGTCATCCTTATTGCCACAGTTACCTTCTAAAACACTAAATTCAACTAATTGACGTTAGTTTCCGCAATTTTCTACTAACGTATAAAATTAAATTAATTTGCCGTACCATCCGTTTTTCCAAATCTGGGCAAAAAATTTAATTAGGTACTGGCATCAATGCTCGCAATTTCCTTCTAAGAAATTGAATTTAATTAATTGACCTTCACAGACACAATTTCCTTCTAACGCACTAAATAAAATTAATTGGCCATATCGCCCTCGAACGCACACTAAGGCATTAAAATAAAATGATTGGCCTTAGTGCCCGCTATTGCTTTCCGAGGCACGATATTAAATTAATTATCCTTAGTGCCACAATTACATTCTAAGGCACTTATTTGAAATTGTTATCAGTACTCCCTAAAGTTTCCTAGCGAGGCTTAAGGTTATATTAATTTGCCTTAGTACCGATAATTGCCTTCGGAGGCACAAAATTAAATTTAAGGCCTCAATGCCCACAATTGCCTTCTAAGAAATTATGTGTAACTAATTGTCCTTAGCACCAATAATTGCCTTCAGAGGCATTAAATTAAATTAATTGGCCGTACCGTCCCCAATTGCACACTAAGACATTAAATTAAATCAATTGTCCTTAATGGCAACTAGTGCTTTTACATACGACACATTCAGTTAAATCAATCGATCGTAATGCCCACAATCGCCTTATGAGGCATTAAACTAAATTTGTCTTAGAATTATTGCCACAGTAAGGATAAAACACTAAATTCAACTAATTGAAGGCAGTTTCGATAATTTTCTACTAAGAAATTAAATTAGTTAATTTAATTTCTAAGGCCAATTTTTTCCAAATACACATCGCTAGGTTAATTAACTGGTATCAATGACAATTGTTCAAATAAGAAATTAAATTTAATTAATTGAATTCTTTTGTGGACAATTTCTTCTAAGGCACTAAATAAAATTAATTGGCAGTTTCGCCCACGAACGCACACTAAGGCATGAAAATAAAATGATTGGCCTTAGTGCCCACTATTGCTTTCCGATGCACGTTATTAAATTAATTGTCCTTAGTGACACAATTACATTCTAAAGCACTTATTTGAAATTGTTATCAGTACTCCCTAAAGTTTCCTAGCGAGGCTTAAGGTTATATTAATTTGCCTTAGTACAAATTAATAAGACCGGTAATTGCCTTCGGAGGCACAAAATTAAATTTACTGGCCTCAATGCCCACAATTGCCTTCTAAGAAATTATGTGTAACTAATTGTCCTTAGCACCAATAATTGCCTTCAGAGGCATTAAATTAAATTAATTGACCGTACCGCCCCAAATTGCACACTAAGACATTAAATTAAATCAATTGGCCTTAGTGGCAACTAGTGCTTACGACACATTCAGTTAAATCAATCGATCGTAATGCCCACAATCGCCTTATGAGGCATTAAATTAAATTAGTCATCCTTATTGCCACAGTTACCTTCTAAAACACTAAATTCAACTAATTGACCTTAGTTTCGGCAATTTTCAACTAAGGTATAAAATTAAATTAATTTTCCGTACCATCCATTTTTCCAAATCTGGGCAAAAAATTTAATTAACTGGCATCAATGCTCGCAATTTCCTTCTAAGAAATTAAATTTAATTAATTGACCTTCACAGACACAATTTCCTTCTAAGGCAATCAAATAAAATTAATTGGCCGTATTGCCCTCGAACGCTCACTAAGGCATCAGATGTGTGATTGGCCTTATACCATCTATTGCTCTGCGAGGCACGATATTAAATTAAGTATCCTTAGTGACACAATTACATTCTAAGGCACTTATTTGAAATTGTTATCAGTACTTCCTAAAGTTTCCTAGCGAGGCTTAAGGTTATATTAATTTGCCTTAGTATCGAGAATTGCCTCGGGGGCACAAAATTAAATTTAATGGCCTCAATGCCCACAATTGCCTTCTAAGAAATTATGTGTAACTAATTGTCCTTAGCACCAATAATTGCCTTCAGAGGCATTAAATTAAATTAATTGGCCGTACCGCCCCCAATTGCACACTAAGACATTAAATTAAATCAATTGTCCTTAATGGCAACTAGTGCTTACGACACATTCAGTTAAATCAATCGATCGTAATGCCCACAATCGCCTTATGAGGCATTAAACTAAATTAGTCATCCTTATTGTCATACAGTTATCTTCTAAAACACTAAATTCATCGAATTGACCTTAGTTTCGATAATTTTCTACTAAGAAATTAAATTTAATTAATTTGCCATACCACCCGTTTTTCCAAATCTGGGTGTAAAATTTAATTAACTTGTATCAATGCACGCAATTTTCTTCTGAGAAATTTAATTTAATTAATTGACCATCACAGACACAATTTCCTTCTAAGGCACTAAATAAAATTAATTGGCAGTTTCGCCCACGAACGCACACTAAGGCATTAAAATAAAATGATTGGCCTTAGTGCCCACTATTGCTTTCCGATGCACGTTATTAAATTAATTGTCCTTAGTGACACAATTACAATCTAAAGCACTTATTTGAAATTGTTATCAGTACTCCCTAAAGTTTCCTAGCGAGGCTTAAGGTTATATTAATTTGCCTTACTACTGGTAATTGCCTTCGGAGGCACAAAATTAAATTTACTGGCCTCAATGCCCACAATTACCTTCTAAGAAATTATGTGTAGCAGTCTAATTGTCCTTAGCACCATTAATTGCCTTCAGAGGCATTAAATTAAATTCATTGACCGTACCGCCCCCAATTACACAATAAGACATTAAATTAAATCAATTGGCCTGAGTGGCAACTAGTGCTTACGACACATTCAGTTAAATCAATCGATCGTAATGCCACAATCGCCTTATGAGGCATTAAATTAAATTAGTCATCCTTATTGCCACAGTTACATTCTAAAACACTAAATTCAACTAATTGACCTAAGTTTCGGTAATTTCCTACTAAGGTATTAAATTAAATTAATTTAACTGTGGCAATAAGGATGACTAATTTAATTAACTGGCATCAATGCTCGCAATTTCCTTCTAAGAAATTAAATTTAATTAATTGACCTTCAAAGACACAATTTCCTTCTAAGGCACTAAATAAAATTAATTGGCCGTATCGCCCTCGAACGCACACTAAGGCATTAAAATAAAATGATTGGCCTTAGTGCCCGCTATTGCTTCTCCGAGGCACGATATTAAATTAATTATCCTTAGTGACACAATTACATTCTAAGGCACTTATTTGAAATTGTTATCAGTACTCCCTAAAGTTTCTAGCGAGGCTTAAGGTTATATTAATTTGCCTTAGTACCGGTAATTGCCTTCGGAGGCACAAAATTAAATTTACTGGCCTCAATGCCCACAATTGCCTTCTAAGAAATTATGTATAACTAATTGTCCTTAGCACCAATAATTGCCTTCAGAGGCATTAAATTAAATTAATTGGCCGTACCGCCCCCAATTGCACACTAAGACATTAAATTAAATCAATTGGCCTTAGTGGCAACTAGTGCTTACGACACATTCAGTTAAATCAATCGATCGTAATGCCCACAATCGCCTTATGAGGCATTAAATTAAATTAGTCATCCTTATTGCCACAGTTATCTTCTAAAACACTAAATTCAACTAATTGACCTTAGTTTCGATAATTTTCTACTAAGAAATTAAATTTAATTAATTTGCCATCTGACCACCCGTTTTTCCAAATCTGGGCGAAAAATTTAATTAACTGGCATCAATGCTCGCAATTTCCTTCTCAGAAATTGAATTTAATTAATTGACCTTCACAGACACAATTTCCTTCTAACGCACTAAATAAAATTAATTGGCAGTTTCGCCCACGAACGCACACTAAGGCATTAAAATAAAATGATTGGCCTTAGTGCCCACTATTGCTTTTCGATGCACGATATTAAATTAATTGTCCTTAGTGCCACAATTACATTCTAAAGCACTTATTTGAAATTGTTATCAGTACTCCCTAAAGTTTCCTAGCGAGGCTTAAGGTTATATTAATTTGCCTTAGTACCGGTAATTGCCTTCGGAGGCACAAAATTAAATTTACTGGCCTCAATGCCCACAATTGCCTTCTAAGAAATTATGTGTAACTAATTGTCCTTAGCACCAATAATTGCCTTCAGAGGCATTAAATTAAATTAATTGGCCGCACCGCCCCCAATTGCACACTAAGACATTATAACAATTAAATCAATTGGCCTTAATGGCAACTAATTAAATTCAATTTCTTAGAAATCAATCGATCGTAATGCCCACAATCGCCTTATGAGGCATTAAACTTAATTAGTCATCCTTATTGCCACAGTGATCTTCTAAAACACTAAATTCAACTAATTGACCTTAGTTTCGATAATTTTCTACTAAGAAATTAAATTTAATTAATTTGCCATACCACCCGTTTTTCCAAATCTGGGCAAAAAATTTAATTAACTGGCATCAATGCTCGCAATTTCCTTCTAAGAAATTGAATTTAATTAATTGACCTTCACAGACACAATTTCCTTCTAACGCACTAAATAAAATTAATTGGCCGTATCGCCCTCGAACGCACACTAAGGCATTAAAATAAAATGATTGGCCTTAGTGCCCGCTATTGCTTTCTGAGGCACGATATTAAATTAATTGTCCTTAGTGCCACAATTACATTCTAAGGCACTTATTTGAAATTGTTATCAAGAAGATACACTAAGGACAATTAAGGTTATATTAATTTGCCTTAGTACCGATAATTGCCTGTCTCTTATACAAATCTAAATTTAAGGCCTCAATGCCCACAATTGCCTTCTAAGAAATTATGTGTAACTAATTGTCCTTAGCACCAATAATTGCCTTCAGAGGCATTAAGTTAAATTAATTGGTCATACCGCCCCCAATTGCAAACTAAGACATTAAATTAAAACAATTGGCCTTAGTGGCAACTAGTGCTTACGACACATTCAGTAAAATCAATAGATCGTAGTGCCCACAATCGCCTTATGAGGCATTAAATTAAATTAGTCATCCTTATTGCCACAGTTACATTCTAAAACACTAAATTAAACTAATTGACCTTAGTTTCGGTAATTTCCTACTAAGGTATTAAATTAAATTAATTTGCCGTACGATCCATTTTTCCAAATCTGGGCTAAAAATTTAATTAACTGGCATCAATGCTCGCAATTTCATTCTAAGAAATTAAATTTAACCAGTTAATTGACCTTCACAGAGAAAATTTCCTTCTAAGGCACTAAATAAAATTAATTGGCCGTATCGCCCTCGAACGCACATTAAGGCATTAAAATAAAATGATTGGCCTTAGTGCCCGCTATTGCTTTGCGAGGCATGATATTAAATTAATTGTCCTTAGTTACACAATTACAATCTAAAGCACTTATTTGAAATTGTTATCAGTACTCCCTCAAGTTTCCTAGCGAGGCTTAAGATTATATTAATTTGCCTTACTACTGGTAATTGCCTTCGGAGGCACAAAATTAAATTTACTGCCTCAATGCCCACAATTACCTTCTAAGAAATTTTGTATAACTAATTGTCCTTAGCACCATTAATTGCCTTCAGAGGCATTAAATTAAATTAATTGACCGTACCACCCCCAATTGCACAATAAGACATTAAATTAAATCAATTGGCCTTAGTGGCAACTAGTGCTGACGACACATTCAGTTAAATCAATCGATCGTAATGCCCACAATCGCCTTATGACATGAGGCATTTAATTAAATTAGTCATCCTTATTGCCACAGTTACATTCTAAAACACTAAATTCAACTAATTGACCTAATTTTCGGCAATTTCCTACTAAGGTATTAAATTAAATTAATTTGCCGTACCATCCATTTTTCTAAATCTGGGCAAAAAATTTAATTAACTGGCATCAATGCTCGCAATTTCCTTCTAAGAAATTAAATTTAATTAATTGACCTTCACAGACACAATTTCCTTCTAACGCAATAAATAAAATTAAAGGCCGTATTGCCCTCGAACGCACACTAACGCATTAAAATAAAATGATTGGCCTTAGTGCCCGCTATTGCTTTCCGAGGCACGATATTAAATTAAATATCCTTAGTGACACAATTACATTCTAAGGCACTTAGTTGAAATTGTTATCAGTACTCCCTAAAGTTTCCTAGCCAGGCCTAAGGTTATATTAATTTGCCTTAGTACCGATAATTGCCTTCGAGGCACAAAATTAAATTTACTGGCCTCAATGAAATAGCCCACAATTGCCTTCTAAGAAATTATGTGTAACTAATTGTCCTTAGCACCAATAATTGCCTTCAGAGGCATTAAATTAAATTAATTGGCCGTACCGCCCCCAATTGCACACTAAGACATTAAATTAAATCAATTGTCCTTAATGGCAACTAGTGCTTACGACACATTCAGTTAAATTTAATCGATCGTAATGCCCACAATCGCCTTATGAGGCATTAAATTAAATTAGCTGGGCTCTGTTAGCCAATCATTTATCTTCTGCCTTAGGGCGATTCAACTTATTGACACATTTCGAGATGTGTATAAGAAATTAAATTTAATTAATTTGCCATACCACCCGTTTTTCCAAATCTGGGCGAAAAATTTAATTAACTGGCATCAATGCTCGCAATTTCCTTCTAAGAAATTGAATTTAATTAATTGACCTTCACAGACATTAATTTCCTTCTAACGCACTAAATAAAATTAATTGGCAGTTTCGCTGATGAACGCACACTAAGGCATTAAAATAAACCTAGCGAGGCTTAAGGTTATATTAATTTGCCTTAGTACCGTAATTGCCTTCGGAGGCACAAAATTAAATTTACTGGCCTCAATGCCCACAATTACCTTCTAAGAAATTACGTGTAACTAATTGTCCTTAGCACCATTAATTGCCTTCAGAGGCATTAAATTAAATTAGTTGACCGTACCGCCCCCAATTGCACAATAAGACATGAAATTAAATCAATTGGCCTTAGTGGCAACTAGTGCTTACGACACATTCAGTTAAATCAATCGATCGTAATGCCCACAATCGCCTTATGAGGCATTAAATTAAATTAGTCATCCTTATTGCCACAGTTACGTTCTAAAACACTAAATTCAACTAATTGACCTATGTTTCGGCAATTTCCTACAGGTAAACACTAAGGTATTAAATTAAATTAATTTGCCGTACCATCCGTTTTTCCTAATCTGGGCAAAAATTTAATTAACTGGCATCAATGCTCGCAATTTTCTTCTAAGAAATTAAATTTAATTAATTGACCTTCACAGACAATTTCCTTCTAACGCACTAAATAAAATTAATTGGCCGTATTGCCTCGAACGCACACTAAGGCATTAAAATAAAATGATTGGCCTTAGTGCCCGCTATTGCTTTGCGAGGCACGATATTAAATTAAATATCCTTAGTGACACAATTACATTCTAAGGCACTTATTTGAAATTGTTATCAGTACTCCCTAAAGTTTCCTAGCGAGGCCTAAGGTTATATTAATTTGCCTTAGTACCGGTAATTGCCTTCGGAGGCACAAAATTAAATTTACTGGCCTCAATGCCCACAATTGCCTTCTAAGAAATTTTGTGTAACTAATTGTCCTTAGCACCAATAATAGCCATCAGAGGCATTAAATTAAATTAATTTGCCTACGAGCTACCATCCGCTTTTCCAAATCTGGGCGAAAAATTTAATTAACTGGCATCAATGCTCGCAATTTTCTTCTAAGAAATTAAATTTAATTAATTGACGTTCACAGACTCAATTTCCTTCTAACGCACTAAATAAAATTAATTGGCCCTACCGCCTCGAACGCACACTAAGGCATTAAAATAAAATGATTGGCCTTAGTGCCCGCTATTGCTTTCTGAGGCACGATATTAAATTAATTGTCCTTAGTGCCACAATTACATTTTAAGGCACTTATTTGAAATTGTTATCAGTACTCCCTAAAGTTTCCTAGCGAGGCTTAAGGTTATATTAATTTGCCTTAGTACCGGTAATTGCCTTCGGAGGCACAAAATTAAATTTACTGGCCTCAATGCCCACAATTGCCTTCTAAGAAATTATGTGTAACTAATTGTCCTTAGCACCAATAATTGCCTTCAGAGGCATTAAATTAAATTAATTGGCCGTACCGCCCCCAATTGCACACTAAGACATTAACTTAAGGAATTAAATCAATTGTCCTTAATGGCAACTAGTGCTTACGACACATTCAGTTAAATCAATCGATCGTAATGTCCACAATCGCCTTATGAGGCATTAAACTAAATTAGTCATCCTTATTGCCATAGTTACCTTCTAAAACACTAAATTCAACTAATTGACCTTAGTTTCGGCAATTTTCTACTAAGGTATAAAATTAAATTAATTTACCGTACCATCCGTTTTTCCAAATCTGGGCTAAAAATTTAATTAACTAGCATCAATGCTCGCAATTTCCTTCTAAGAAATTAAATTTAATTAGTTTACCTTCACAGACACAATTTTCTTTTAGGCACTGAATAAAATTAATTGGCCGTATCGCTCTCGAACGCACACTAAGGCATTAAAATAAAATGATTGGCCTTAGTGCCCACGATTGCTTTCCGAGTCACTATATTAAATTAATTGTCCTTAGTGCCACAATTACATTCCAAAGCACTTATTTGAAATTGTTATCAGTACTCCCTGAAGTTTCCTAGCGAGGCTTAAGGTTATATTAATTTGCCTTAGTACCGTAATTGCCTTCGGAGGCACAAAATTAAATTTACTGGCCTCAATGCCCACAATTGCCTTCTAAGAAATTATGTGTAGCTAATTGTCCTTAGCATCCACAATTGCCTTCAGAGGAATTAAATTAAATTAATTGGTCGTACCGCCCCCAATTGCAAACTAAGATATTAAATTAAATCAATTGGCCTTAGTGGCAACTAGTGCTTACGACACATTCATTAATTTAATTATAATTCAATCAGTTGGTATTTTGAGGATGTGTTCTTGACCTTCACAGACACAATTTCCTTCTAAGGCACTAAATAAAATTAATTGGCCGTATCGCCCTCGAACGCACACTAAGGCATTAATATAAAATGATTGGCCTTAGTGCCCACTATTGCTTTCCGAGGCACAATATTAAATTAATTGTCCTTATTGCCACAATTACATTCTAAAGAACTTATTTTAAATTGTTATGAGTACTCCTTAGAGTTTCCTTGCGAGACTTAAAGTTATATTAATTTGCCTTAGTACTGGTAATTGCCTTCAGAGGCACAAGATTAAATTTACTGGCCTTAATGCCCACAGTTGCCTTTTAAGAAATTATGTGTATCTAATTGTCCTTAGCATCCACAATTGCCTTCAGAGGAATTAAATTAAATTAATTAGTCGTACCGCCCCCAATTGCAAACTAAGACATTAAATTAAATCAATTGGCCATAGTGGTAACTAGTGCTTATTACACATTCCGTTAAATTAATCGATCGTAATGACCACAATCGCCTTATGGGCATTAAATTAAATTAGTCATCCTTATTGCCACAGTTATCTTCTAAAACACAAAATTCAACTAATTGACCTTTGTTTCAGGAATTTTCTACTAAGAAATTAAATTTAATTACTTTGTCGTACCACCCGTTTTTCCAAATCTAGGCGTAAAATTTAATTAACTGGCATCAATGCCGCAATTTCCTTCGAAGAAATTAAATTTAATTAATTGACCTTCATTGACACAATTTCCTTCTAAGGCACTAAATAAAATTAATTGGCCGTATTGCCTCGAACGCACACTAAGGCATTAAAATAAAATGATTGGCCTTAGTGCCCACTATTGCTTTCCGAGGCACAATATTAAATTAATTGTCCTTATTGCCACAATTACATTCTAAACCACTTATTTTAAATTTTTATGAGTACTCCCTAGAGTTTCCTTGCTAGGCTTAAAGTTATATTAATTTGCCTTAGTACTAGTAATTGCCTTCGGAGGCACAAAATTAAATTTACTGGCCTCAATGTCGACAATTGCCTTCTATAAAATTATGTGTAACTAATTGTGCTTATCACCGTAAATTGCCTTTAGAGGCATTAAATTAAATTAATTGGTCGTACCGCCCCCAATTGCACACTAAGACAATAAATTAAATCAATTGGCCTTAGTGGCAACTAGTGCTTACGACACATTCAGTTAAATCACTCCATCGCAATGCCCACAATCGCCTTATGGGGCATTAAATTAAATTAGTCATCCTTATTGCCACACTTACCTTCTAAAACACTAAATTCAACTAATTGAACTTAGTTTCGGCAATTTTCTATTAAGCTATAAAATTAAATTAATTTGCCGAACCATCCGTTTTTTCAAATCTGGGCAAAAAATTTGATTAATGGCCTCAATGCTCGCAATTTCCTTCTAAAAAATTAAATTTAATTAATTGACCTTCATGTGTACAATTTCCTTCTAGGCCAATTCTATTTAATTTATTGGCTCTTATGTGCAATTAACAGATAAGGCATTAAATCTAATGATGTAAAATGATTGGCAATAAGGCCCGCTACTGCTTTCCGATGCACGATACTAAATTAATTGTCCTTGTTGCCACAATTCCATTCTAAGGCACTTATTTGAAATTGTTATCAGTACTCCCTAAAGTTTCCTAGCATGGCTTAAGGTTACATTAATTTGCCTTAGTAACCGTAATTGCCTTCGGAGGCACAAAATTAAATTTAATGGCCTCAATGCCCACAATTGCCTTCTAAGAAATTATGTGTAACTAATTGTCCTTAGCACCAGTAATTGCCTTCAGAGGCATTAAATTAAATTACATGGCCGTATCGCCCCCAATTGCACACAAAGACAATAAATTAAATGAATTGGCCTCAGTGGCAACTAGTGCTTACGACACATTCAGTTAAATCAATCGATCGAAATGCCCACAATCGCCTTATGGGGCATTAAATTAAATTAGTCATCCTTATTGCCACAGTTACATTCTAAAACACTAAATTCAACTAATTGACCTTTGTTTCAGGAATTTGCTACTAAGAAATTAAATTTAATTACTTTGCCGTACCACCCGTATTTCCAAATCTAGGCGTAAAATTTAATTAACTGGCATCAATACTGGCAATTTCCTTCTTAGAAATTAAATTTAATTAATTGACCTTCATTGACACTATTTCCTTCTAAAGCACTAAATAAAATTAATTGGCCGTATCGCCCTCGAACGCATACTGAGGCATTTAAATAAAATGATTGGCCTTAGTGCCCACTATTGCTTTCCGAGGCACAATATTAAATTAATTGTCCTTATTGCCACAAATACATTCTAAAGCACTTATTTTAAATTTTTATGAGTACTCCCAAGAGTTTCCTTCCGAGGCTTAAAGTTATATTAATTTGCCTTAGTACCCGTAATTGCCCTCGGAGGCCCAAAATTAAATTTACTGGCTTCAATGTCAACAATTGCCTTCTATAAAATTATGTGTAACTAATTGTGCATAGCACCGTAAATTGCCTTTAGAGGCATTAAATTTTAAATTAATTGGCCGTACCGCCCCCAATTGCAAACTAAGACATTAAATTAAATCAATTGGCCTAAGTGGCAACTAGTGCTTACGACACATTCAGTTAAATCACTCCTTCGTAATGCCCACAATCGCCTTATGGGGCATTAAATTAAATTAGTCATCCTTATTGCCATAGTTACCTTCTAAAACACTAAATTCAACTAATTGAACTTAGTTTCGGCAATTTTCTACTAAGGTATAAAATTAAATTAATTTGCCGAACCATCCGTTTTTTCAAATATGGGCTAAAAATTTAACTAACAGGCATCAATGCTCGCAATTTCCTTCTAAAAAATTAAATTTAATTAATTGACCTTCACAGACACAATTTCCTTCTAAGCCACTAAATAAAATTAATTGGCCGTATCGCCCTCGAACGCACACTAAGGCATTAAAATAAAATGATTGGCCTTAGTGCCCGCTATTCCTTTCCGATGCACGATATTAAATTAATTGTCCTTGTTGCCACAATTAGGACATTCTAAGGCACTTAATTAAATTAAATTAATTGGTCGTACCGACCCCAATTGCAAACTAAGATATTAAATTAAATCAATTGGCCTTAGTGGCACCTAGTGCTTACGACACATTCAGTTAAATCAATCGATCGTAATGCCCACAACCGCCTTGTGAGGCTTTAAATTGAATTAGTCATCCTTATTGCCACAGTTACCTTCTAAAACACTAAATTCAACTAATTGAACTTAGTTTCGGCAATTTTCTACTAAGGTACAAAATTAAATTAATTTACCGTACCATCCGTTTTTTCCAAATTTGGGATAAAAATTTAATTAACTGGCATCAATGCTCGCAATTTCCTTCTAAGAAATTAAATTTAAATATTTGACCTTCACAGGCACAATTTTCTTCTAAGGCACTAAATAAAATTAATTGGCCGTATCGCCCTCGAACGCACACTAAGGCATTAAAATAAAATGATTGGCCTTAGTGCCCACTATTGCTTTCCGAGGCACGATATTATATTAGTGTAATTAATTATCCTTAGTGCCACAATTACATTCTAAAGTACTAATTTGAAATTGGTAATTGCCTTCGGAGGCACAAAATAAAAGTTATTGGCCTCAATGCCCACAATTGCCTTCTAAGAAATTACGTGTAGCTAATTATCCTTAGCATCCACAATTGCCTTCAGAGGAATTAAATTAAATTAATTGGTCGTACCGCCCCCAATTGCAAACTAAGACATTAAATTAAATCAATTGGCCTTAGTGGCAACTAGTGCTTACGACGCATTCAGTTAAATCGATCGATCGTAATGCCCACAATCACCTTATGAGTTATTAAATTAAATTAGTCATCCTTATTGCCCAAGTTCCTTTCTAAAACACTAAATTCAACTAATTGACCTTAGTTTCGGCAATTTTCTACTAAAGTATAATATTAAATTAATTTGCCGTACCATCCGTTTTACCAAATATGGGCGTAAAATTTAGTAAACTGGCATCAATGCTCGCAATTTCCTTCTAAGAAATACTGAATGTAAATTTAAATATTTGACCTTAAGACACAATTTTCTTCTAAGCACTAAATAAAATTAATTGGCCGTATCGCCCTCGAACGCACAGTAAGGCATTAAAATAAAATGATGGGCCTTAGTGCCCACTATTGCTTTCCGATTCACGATATTAAATTAATTATCCTTATTGCCACAATTACATTCTAAAGCACTTATTTGAAATTATTATCTAGATACTCCCTAAATTTTCCTAGCGAGGCTTAAGGTTATATATAATTAAGCCTCGCTAGGAAAATTCAGGGAGAGGCACAAAATTAAAGTTACTGTGGGCAATTCCCACAACTGCCTTCTAAGAAATTATGTGTAGCTAATTATCCTTAGCATTCACAATTTCCTTCAGAGGAATTAAATTAAATTAATTGGTCGTACCGCCCCCAATTGCAAACTAAGACATTAAATTAAATCAATTGGCCTTAGTGGCAACTAGTGCTTACGACACATTCTGTTAAATCAATCGATCGTAATGCCCATCAATCGCCTTATGAGGCATTAAATAAAATTAGTCATCCTTATTGCCACAGTTACCTTCTAAAATACTAAATTCAACTAAAAGACCTTAGTTTCGGCAATTTTCAACTAAGGTATAAAATTAAATTAATTTACCGTACCGTCCGTTTTTCCAAATTTGGGTTAAAATTTTAATTAACTGGCATCAATGCTCGCAATTTCCTTCTAAGAAATTAAATTATAATTAGTTGACCTACACAGACACAATTTTCTTTTGGCACTGAATAAAATTAATTGGTCGTAACGCCCTCGAACGAACACTAAGGCATTAAAATAAAATGATTGGCCCTAATGCCCACGATTGCTTTACAAGGCACGATATTAAATTAATTGTCCTTAGTGCCACAATTACATTCTAAAGCAATTATTTGAAATTGTTATCAGTGCTCCCTATAGCCTAGCGAGGCTTAAGGTTATATTAATTTGCCTTAGTACTGTAATTGCCTTCGAGGCACAAAATTAAATTTACTGGCCTCAATGCCCACAATTGCCTTCTAAGAAATTATGTGTAGCTAATTGTCCTTAGCTTCCACAATTGCCTTCAGAGGAATTAAATTAAATTAATTGGCCGTACCGCCCCCAATTGCACACTAAGACATTAAATTAAATCAATTGGCTTAGTGGCAACTAGTGCTTACGACACATTCAGTTAAATCAATCGATCATAATGCCCACAATCGCCTTATGTGGCATTAAATGTAATTAGTCTCTTATACACATCTAGATGTGTATAAGAGACAGTTCGAGGGCGATACGGCCAATTAATTTTGTACTAATGTATAATTGCCAATTAATTTTGAATTTAGTTAAATTTTTCCAAATAAGGGCCAAATTAATTTAATATCTAGATGTGCATAAATGACTCGTAATTTCCTTCGAAGTGTTTAAATTTAATTAAATGACCATTAGACAATTTTTAAAGGAACTAAATAAAATTAATTGGCCGTATCGCCCTCGAACGCACACTAAGGCATACCATTAAAATAAAATGATTGGCCTTAGTGCCCGCTATTGCTTTCCGATGCACGATATTTTATTAATTATCCTTATTGCCACCATTCCATTCTAAAGAACTTATTTGAAATTGTTATCAGTACTCTCTAATGTTTCCTAGCGAGGCTTAAGGTTAAATTAATTTGCCTTAGTACCCGTAATTGCCTTCGGAGGCACAAAATTGAATTTACTAGCCTCAATGCCCACAATTGCCTTCTATAAAATTATGTGTAACTAATTGTCCTTTGCACCATTAATTGCCTTTAGGGGCATTAAATTAATTTAATTGGCCGAAGGTAACAATTGCACACTAAGACATTAAACTAAATCAATTGGCCTTAGTGGCAACTAGTGCTTACGACGCGTTCAGTTAAATCAATCGATCGTAATGCCCACAATTGCCTTATGAGGCATTAAATAAAATTAGTCATCCTAATTGCCGCAGTTACCTTCTAAAACACTAAATTCAACTAATTGACATTAGTTTCGATAAGAGACAGGTATATTTTCTACTATGACAGAAAATTAAATTAATTTGCCGTACCCCCGTTTTTCCAAATATGGGCGTAAAATTTATTTAACTGGCACCAATGCTCGCAATTTCCTTCTAAGAAATTAAATTTAACTAATTGTCCATCGCAGACACAATTTCTTTCTAAGGCACAAAATAAAATTAATTGGCCGTATCGCCCTCGAACGCACACTAAGGCATTAAAATAAAATGATTGGCCTTAGTGCCCACTATTGCTTTTCGAGGCACAATATTAAATTAATTGTCCTTATTGCCATAATTACATTCTAAAGCACTTATTTTAAATTGTTATGTGTACTCCCTAGAGTTTCCTTGCGAGGCTTAAAGTTATATTAATTTGCCTTAGTACCGTAATTGCCTTCGGAGGCACAAAATTAAATTTACTGGCCTCAATGCCCACAATTGCCTTCCACAAAATTATGTGTAGCTAATTGTCCTTAACATCCACAATTGCCTTCAGAGGAATTAAATTAAATTAAAAGCTTGGTCGTACCGCCCCCAATTGCAAACTAAGACATTAAATTAAATCAATTGGCCTTAGTGGCAACTAGTGCCTGCGACACATTCAGTTAAATCAATCGATCGTAATGCCCACAACCGCCTTGTGAGGCATTAAATTAAATTAGTCATCCTTATTGCCACAGTTACCTTCTAAAACACTAAATTCAACTAATTCACCTTAGTTTCGGCAATTTTCTATCTAAGGTATAAGAAATTAAATTAATTTAATCTAAAGCACTAATTTGAAATTGGTAATTGTCTTCGGAGGCACAAAATTAAATTTACGGGCCTCAATGCCCACAATTGTCTTCTAGGAAATTATGTGTAACTAATTGTCCTTAGCACCCACAATTGCCTTCAGAGGCATTAAATTAAATTAATTGACCGTACCGCCCCCAATTGCCCACTAAGACATTAAATTAAATCAATTGGCCTTAGTGGCAACTAGTGCTTACGACGCATTCAGTTAAATCAATCGATCGTAATGCCCAAAATCGCCTTATGAGGCATTAAATTAAATTTGTCATCCTTATTGCCACAGTTACCTTCTAAAACACTAAATTCAACTAATTGACCTTAGTTTCGGCAATTTTCTACTAAAGTATAATATTAAATTAATTTGCCGTACCATCCGTTTTACCAAATATGGGCGTAAAATTTAGTTAACTGGCATCAATGCTCGCAATTTCCTTCAAAGAAATTAAATTTAAATATTTGACATTCACAGACAAAATTTTCTTCTAAGCACTAAATAAAATTAATTGGCCGTATCGCTCTCGAACGCACAGTAAGGCATTAAAATAAAATGATTGGCCTTAGTGCCCACTATTGCTTTCCGAGGCACAATATTAAATTAATTGTCCTTATTGCCACAATTACATTCTAAAGCACTTATTTTAAATTGTTATGAGTACTCCCTAGAGTTTCCTTGCGAGGCTTAAAGTTATATTAATTTGCCTTAGTACCCGTAATTGCCTTTGGAAGCACAAAATTAAATTTACTGGCCTCAATGCCCACAATTGCCTTCTAAGAAATTATGTGTAGCTAATTGTCCTTAGCATCCACAATTGCCTTCAGAGGAATTAAATTAATTTAATTTGTCGTACCGCCCCCAATTGCAAACTAAGACATTAAATTAAATCAGTTGGCCTTAGTGGCAACTAGTGCTTACGACACATTCAGTTAAATCAATCGATCGTAATGCCCGCAATCGCCTTGTGAGGCATTAAATTATAATTAGTCATCCTTATTGCCACAGTTACTTTCTAAAACACTAAATTCAACTAATTGACCTTAGTTTCATCAATTTTCTACTAAGGTACAAAATTAAATTAATTTACCGTACCATCCGTTTTTTCCAAATCTGGGTTAAAAATTTAATTAACTGGCATCAATGCTGGCAATTTCCTTCTACGAAATTAAAATTAATTATTTGACCTTCACAGGCACAATTTTCTTCTAAGGCACTAAATAAAATTAATTGGCCGTATCGCCCTCGAACGCACACTAAGGCATTAAAATAAAATGATTGGCCTTAGTGCCCACTATTGTTTTCCGAGGCACGATACTAAATTAATTGTCCTTAGTGCCACAATTACATTCTAAAGCACCCATTTGAAATTGTTATCAGTAGTCCCTAAAGTTTCCTAGCGAGGCTAAAGGTTATATTAATTTGCCTTAGTACCGGTAATTGCCTTCGGAGGCACAAAATTAAATTTACTGGCCTCAATGCCCACAATTGTTTATCTAAGAAAAATTATGTGTAACTAATTGTTCTTAGCACCCACAATTGCCTTCAGAGGCATTAAATTAAATTAATTGACCGTACCGCCCCCAATTGCCCACTAAGACATTAAATTAAATCAATTGGCCTTAGTGGCAACTAGTGCTTACGACACATTTAGTTAAATCAATCGATCGTAATGCCCACAATCGCCTTATGAGGCATTAAATTAAATTTTTCAAGGCAATTGGGCATAGTTACCTTCTAAAACATTAAATTCAACTAATTGGCACTAGTTTCGGCAATTTTTTGCTAAAGTATTAATTTAAATTAATGCGCCGTAAAGATGTGTATAAGAGACAGCATTGATAATTTAGTTAACTGGCATCAATGCTCTCAATTTCCTTCTAAGAAATTAAATTTAAATATTTGACCTTCACAGACACAATTTTCTTCTAGGCACTAAATAAAATTAATTGGCCGTATCGCCCTCGAACGCACACTAAGGCATTAAAATAAAATGATTGGGGCTTAGTGCCCACTATTGCTTTCCGATGCACGATATTAAATTAATTATCCTTATTGCCACAATTCTATTCTAAAGCACTTTTTTAAAATTGTTATCAGTACTCCCTAAAGTTTCCTAGCGAGGCATAAGGTTACATTAATTTGCCTTAGTACCCGTAATTGCCTTCGGAGGAACAAAATTAAATTTACTGGCCTCAATGCCCAAAATTGCCTTCTAAGAAATTATGTGTAGCTAATTGTCCTTAGCATCAACAATTGCCTTCAATTTAATTAAATTAAATTAATTGGCAATACCATCCCCAATTGCAAACTAAGACATTAAATTAAATCAATTGGCCTTAGTGGCAACTAGTGCTTACGACACATTTAGTTAAATCAATCGATCGTAATGCCCACAATAGCCTTATGAGGCATTAAATTAAATTAGTCATCCTTATTGCCACAGTTACCTTCTAAAACACTAAATTCAACTAATTGACCTTAGTTTCGGCAATTTTCAACTAAGGTATAAAATTAAATTAATTTACCGTACCATCCGTTTTTCCAAATTTGGGCTAAAAATTTAATTAACTGGTATCAATGCTCGCAAGAATCCTTCTAAGAAATTAAATTTAATTAGTTGACCTACACAGACACAATTTTCTTTTTAGGCACTAAATAAAATTAATTGGTCGTATCGCCTCGAACGCACACTAAGGCATTAAAATAAAACGATTGGCCTTAGTGCCCACTATTGCTTTCCGAGGCACGATATTAAATTAATTGTCCTTAGTGCCACAATTACATTCTAAAGCACTTATTTGAAATTGTTATCAGTACACCCTATAGTTCCCTAGCGAGGATTAAGGTTATATTAATTTGCCTTAGTACCGGTAATTGCCTTCGGAGGCACAAAATTAAATTTACTGGCCTCAATGACCACAATTGCCTTCTAAGAAATTATGTGTAGCTAATTGTCCTTAGCTTCCACAATTGCCTTCAGAGGAATTAAATTAAATTAATTGGCCGTAACCTTGGAACCTTGCCCCCAATTGCACACTAAGACATTAAATTAAATCAATTGGCTTTGTGGCAACTAGTGCTTACGACACATTCAGTTAAATCAATCGATCGTAATGCCCACAATCGCCTTATGAGGCATTAAATTTAATTAGTCATCCTTATTACCACAGTTTCCTTCTAAAACACTAAATTCAACTAATTGACCATAGTTTCGGCAATTTTCTACTAAGGTATAAAATTAAATTAATTTGCCGTACCACCCATTTTTCCAAATCTGGGCCAAAAATTTAATTAACTGGCATCAATGCTCGCAATTTCTTTCTAAGAAATTAAATTTAATTAATTGACCTTCACAGACACAATTTCCTTCTAAGGCACTAAATAAAATTAATTGGCCGTATCGCCCTCGAACGCTCACTAAGGCATTAAAATAAAAAGATTGGCCTTAGTGCCCGCTATTGCTTTCCGATGCACGATATTAAATTAATTATCTTTATTGCCACAATTCCATTCTAAAGCACTTATTTAAAGATTGAAATTTTTATCAGTACTCTCTAAAGTGTCCTAGCGAGGCTTAAGGTTACATTAATTTGCCTTAGTACCCGTAATTGTCTTCGGAGGCACAAAATTGAATTTACTGGCCTCAATGCCCACAATTGCCTTATATAAAATTATGTGTAACTAATTGTCCTTTGCACCATTAATTGCCTTTAGAGGCATTAAATTAATTTAATTGGCCGTACCGCCCCCAATTGCACA
This sequence comes from Cinchona pubescens, assembly GCA_025175665.1. Taxonomy (NCBI): domain Eukaryota; kingdom Viridiplantae; phylum Streptophyta; class Magnoliopsida; order Gentianales; family Rubiaceae; genus Cinchona; species Cinchona pubescens. Next base: position 109,468 of record JANKKI010000385.1, on the reverse strand, counting down.
CTAAGACATTAAATGTGTAAATTGGCCTTATACACAACTAGTGCTTACGACGCGTTCAGTTAAATCAATCGATCGTAATGCCCACAATTGCCTTATGAGGCATTAAATTCAATTACGGCCAATTAATTTTGTTCTAAGAAATTAAATTTAACTAATTGTCCATCGCAGACACAATTTCCTTCTAAGGCGCAAAATAAAATTAATTGGCCGTATCGCCCTCGAACGCACACTAAGGCATCAAAATAAAATGATTGGCCATAGTACCCACTATTGCTTTCCGAGGCACAATATTAAATTAATTGTCCTTATTGTCACAATTACATTCTAAAGCACTTATATTAAATTTTTATCAGTACTCCCTAGAGTTTCCTTGCGAGGCTGATAGTTATATTAATTTGCCTTAGTACCCGTAATTGACTTCGGAGGCACAAAATTAAATTTCCTGGCCTCAATGCCCAAAATTGCCTTCTAAGAAATTATGTGTAGCTAATTGTCCTTACCGTCCACAATTGCCTTCTGAGGAATTAAAAGGCATTAATTGGTCGTACCGACCCCAATTGCATCTAAGACATTAAATTAAATCAATGTGCCTTAGTGGCCACTAGTGCTTACGACACATTCAGTTAAATCAATCGATTGTGTCTCGTAATGCCCACAATCGCCTTATGAGGCATTAAATTAAATTAGTCATCCTTATTGCCACAGTTACCTTCTAAGGACCAATTTAATTTAATGACTTAGTTTCGGCTTATACACACTAGATGTGTATAAGAGACAGATTAAGGGACCGACCATCCGTTTTTTACGACCAGAAAAATTTAATTTAATTGGTATCAATGGAAATTTTTATGCTAAGAAATTAAATTCAATTAGTTGACCTAGACAGACACAATTTTCTTTTTAGGCACTTGTAAAATTAATTGGCTTTATCTCCTAACAATTATTTACAAGGCTAAGGCATTAAAATAAAATTATTGGCCTTAATGCCCACGAATTGCTTTCCGAGGCACGATATTAAATTAATTGTCCTTAGGCCACAATTACATTCTAAAGCACTCATTTGAAATTGTTATCGGTACTCCATAAAGTTTCCTAGCGAAGCTTAAGGTTATATTAATTTGCCTTAGTACCAGCAATTGCCTCCGCAGGCACAAAATTAAATTTACTGGCCTCAACGCCCACAATTGCCTTCTAAGAAATTATGTGTAACTAATTGTCCTTAGCACCAACAATTGCTTTCAGAGGCATTAAATCAAATTAATTGGTCATACCGGCCCCAATTGCACACTAAAACATTAAATTAAATCAATTGGCCTTAGTGACAACTATTCCTTTAGTTAAATGCAATTTAATATTACCTTAAGCCTAGATAGGAAACAAGAGCCTTATGAGGCAATAAATTAAATTAGTCAATTTATTGCCACAGCTACCTTCTAAAGCACTAAATTCAACTAATTGATCGTAGTTTCGATAATTTTCTGCTAAGGTATAAAATTAATTTAATTTGGCTGTACCAGACATTTAATTTAATATGCGAACGCACTCTAAGGCATTAAAATAAATTGATTTGCCTTAATGCCCACTATTGCCTTCCAAGGCACGATATTAAATTAATTGTCTTTATTGCCACAATTACGTTCTAAATCACTTATTTGAAATTGTTGTCACCACTCCCTAGAGTTTCCTAGCGAGGGTTAAAGTTATATTAATTTGCCTTAGTACCCGTAATTGCCTTCAGAGGCACAAAATTAAATTTACTGGCCTAAATGCCCACAATTGCCTTCTAAGAAATTGTATGTAACTAATTGTCCTTAGCACCAACAATTGCCTTCAGAGGCATTAAATTAAATTAATTGGTTGCACCGACCCCAATTGCACACTAAGACATTTAATTAAATCAACTGACCTTCGTGGCAACTATTGATTACGACACATTAAGTTAAATCAAATGATCTTTGTGCCCACAATTGCCTTATGAGGCATTAAATTAAATTGGTCAACCTTATTGCCGCAGTTACCTTCTAAAGCACTAAATTAGTACTCAACTAATTGACCGTAGTTTCGGCAATTTTCTACTAAGGTATAATATTAAATTAATTTGTCGTACCACCAGTTTTTCCAAATCTGGGTGTAAAATTTAATTAACTAACATCAATGCTCGCAATTTCCTTCAATTGATCGTAGTGCCCACAATCACCTTATGAGGCATTAAATTAAATCAGTCATCCTTATTGTCGCAGTTACCTTCCAAAGCACTCAATTCAACTAATTGACCATAGTTTCGACAATTTTCATCTAAGGTATAAAATTGAATTAATTTGCCGTACCACCCGCATTTACAAATCTGGGCATAAAATTTAATTAACTGGCATCAATGTTCGAAATTTCCTTCGAATAAATTAAATCTAATTGTCCTCCATAGACATTATTTCCTTCTAAGGCACCAAATAAAATTAATTGGCCGTATTGCCCTCGAACGCACACTAAGGCAATAAAATCAATCGATTGGCCTTAGTGCCCACTATTACCTTCTGAGGCACGATGCCTAGAATTAAATTAATTGTCCTTATTGCCACAATTACATTCTAAAGCACGTATTAAAAATTATTATCAGTACTCCCCAAAGTTTCCTGGTGAGGCTTAAAGTTATATTAACTTGCCTTAGTACCCATAATTGCCTTCAGAGGCACAAAATTATATTTACTGGCCTTAGTGCCCACAATTGCCTTCTAAGAAATTATGTGTAACTAATTGTCCTTAGCATCCATAATTGCCTTCAGAGGCATTATATTAAATTAATTGGTCGTACTACCCCCAATTGCACACTAAGACATTAAATTAAATCATTTGGCCTTAGTGGCAACAATTGCTTCTGACACATTTAGTTAAATCAATTGATCGTAGTTCCCACAATCGCCTTATGAGGCATTAAATTAAATTAGTCATCCTTATTGCCACAGTTTACCTTCTAAAGCACTAAATTCAACCAATTGACCGTAGTTTTGGCAATTTACTACTATGGTATAAAATTAAATTAATTTGCCGTACCACCCGTTTTTGACCAAATCTGGGCATAAAATTTAATTAACAAGCATCAATGCTCACAATTTCCTTCTAAGAAATTAAATTTAATTAATTGACCTTCACAGACACAATTTTCTTCTGAGGCACTAAATAAAATTAATTGGCCGTATCGCCCTCGAACGAACACTAAGGCATTAAAATAAAATATTGGCCTTAGTGCCCACTATTGCTTTCCGGGGCACGATATTAAATTAATTATCCTTATTGCCACAATTACATTCTAAAGCATGTAGTAAAAATAGTTATCAGTACTCCCTAAAGTTTCCCAGCGTGGTCTAAAGTTATATTAATTTCTCTTAGTACCCGTAATTGCATTCAAAGGCACAAAATTAAATTTTATGCCCAATGCCCACAATTGCCTTCTAAGAAATTGTATGTAACTAATTGTATGGCCAACAATTGCCTTAAGCGAAATTAAATTCAATTAATTGGTCGTATAGACTCTCATAAGGTGATCAATTGATTTAATTGAATTAATTGATCGTAGTGCCCACAATCGCCTTATGAGGCATTAAATTAAATTAGGCATCCGTATTGCCACACTTACCTTCTAAAACACTAAATTCAACTAATTGACCGTAGTTTCAACAATTTTCTACCAAGGTACAAAATTAAATTAATTTGCCGTACCACCCGCTTTTCCAAATCTGGGCGTAAAATTTAATTAACTGTCATCAATGTACGCAATTTTCTTCTAAGAAATTAAATTTAATTAATTGATCTTCGCTGACACAATTTCCTTCTAAGGCACAAAATAAAATTAATTGGCCGTATTGCCCCCGAACTCACACTAAGGCATTAAAATAAATTGATTGGCCTTAGTGCCCACTATTCCCTTCCGGGGAACGATATTAAATTAATTGTCCTTAAGGCCACAATTACATTCTAAAGCACTTATTTGACAATTATTATCAATAGACCCAAAGTTTCCTAGTAAGGCCGCTTAAGGTTATATTAATTTGCCTTAGTAACCGTAATTGCCTTCAGAGGCACAAAATTAAATTTGTTGGCCTCAATGCCCACAATTTCCTTCTAAGGCGCAAAATAAAATTAATTGGCCGTATCGCCCTCGAACGCACACTAAGGCATTAAAATAAAATGATTGGCCATAGTGCCCACTATTGCTTTCCGAGGCACAATATTAAATTAATTGTCCTTATTGCCACAATTACATTCTAAAGCACTTATATTAAATTTTTATCAGTACTCCTAGAGTTTCCTTGCGAGGCTGATAGTTATATTAATTTGCCTTAGTACCCGTAATTGACTTCGGAGGCACAAAATTAAATTTCCTGGCCTCAATGCCCAAAATTGCCTTCTAAGAAATTATGTGTAGCTAATTGTCCTTACCGTCCACAATTGCCTTCTGAGGAATTAAATTAAATTAATTGGTCGTACCGCCCCCAATTGCAAACTAAGACATTAAATTAAATCAATTGGCCTTAGGCACATCATGGCCACTAGTGCTTACGACACATTCAGTTAAATCAATCGATCGTAATGCCCACAATCGCCTTATGAGGCATTAAATTAAATTAGTCATCCTTATTGCCACAGTTACCTTCTAAAACACCAAATTCAACTAATTGAGATGCTTAGTTTCGGCAATTTTCAACTAAGGTATAAAATTAAATTAATTTACCGTACCATCCGTTTTTCCAAATTTGGGCTAAAAATTTAATTAACTGGTATCAATGCTCGCAATTTCCTTCTAAGAAATTAAATTCAATTAGTTGACCTACACAGACACAATTTTCTTTTTAGGCACTCAATAAAATTAATTGGCCGTATCGCCCTCGAACGCACACTAAGGCATTAAAATAAAAAGATTGGCCTTAGTGCCCACGATTGCTTTCCGAGGCACGATATTAAATTAATTGTCCTTAGTGCCACAATTACATTCTAAAGCACTCATTTGAAATTGTTATCAGTACTCCCTAAAGTTTCCTAGCGAGGCTTAAAGGTTATATTAATTTGCCTTAGTACCGGCAATTGCCTTCGCAGGCACAAAATTAAATTTACTGGCCTCAACGCCCACAATTGCCTTCTAAGAAATTATGTGTAACTAATTGTCCTTAGCACCAACAATTGCTTTCAGAGGCATTAAATCAAATTAATTGGTCATACCGGCCCCAATTGCACACTAAAACATTAAATTAAATCAATTGGCCTTAGTGGCAACTATTCCTTTCGACACATTCAGTTAAATCAATTGATCGTTGTGACCACAATCGCCTTATGAGGCATTAAATTAAATTAGTCATCCTTATTGCCACAGCTACCTTCTAAAGCACTAAATTCAACTAATTGATCGTAGTTTCGATAATTTTCTGCTAAGGTATAAAATTAATTTAATTTGCTGTACCATCCGTTTTTCCAAATCTGGGCGTAAAATTTAATTAACTGGCATCAATGCTCGCAATTTCCATCCAAGAAATTACATTTAACTAATTGTCCTTAACAGACAGCCAATTTCCTTCTAAGGCACTAAATAAAACTACTTGGCCGTAACATTCTCGAACGCACTCTAAGGCATTAAAATAAATTGATTTGCCTTAATGCCCACTATTGCCTTCCAAGGCACGATATTAAATTAATTGTCTTTATTGCCACAATTACGTTCTAAATCACTTATTTGAAATTGTTATCACCACTCCCTAGAGTTTCCTAGCGAGGGTTAAAGTTATATTAATTTGCCTTAGTACCCGTAATTGCCTTCAGGGGCACAAAATTAAATTTACTGGCCTAAATGCCCACAATTGCCTTCTAAGAAATTGTATGTAACTAATTGTCCTTAGCACCAACAATTGCCTTCAGGCATTAAATTAAATTAATTGGTTGCACCGACCCCAATTGCACACTAAGACATTTAATTAAATCAACTGACCTTCGTGGCAACTATTGATTACGACACATTAAGTTAAATCAAATGATCTTTGTGCCCACAATTGCCTTATGAGGCATTAAATTAAGGATTGGTCAACCTTATTGCCGCAGTTACCTTCTAAAGCACTAAATTCAACTAATTGACTGTAGTTTTGGCAATTTTCTACTAAGGTATAATATTAAATTAATTTGTCGTACCACTCGTTTTTCCAAATTTGGGTGTAAAATTTAATTAACTAACATCAATGCTCGCAATTTCCTTCAATTGATCGTAGTGCCCACAATCACCTTATGAGGCATTAAATTAAATCAGTCATCCTTATTGTCGCAGTTACCTTCCAAAGCACTCAATTCAACTAATTGACCTATAGTTTCGACAATTTTCATCTAAGGTATAAAATTGAATTAATTTGCCGTATCACCCGCATTTACAAATCGGGCATAAAATTTAATTAATCGCATCAATGTTCAAATTTCCTTCGAATAAATTAAATCTAATTGTCCTCCATAGACATTATTTCCTTCTAAGGCACCAAATAAAATTAATTGGCCGTATTGCCCTCGAACGCACACTAAGGCAATAAAATCAATCAGATTGGCCTTAGTGCCCACTATTACCTTCTGAGGCACGATATTAAATTAATTGTCCTTATTGCCACAATTACATTCTAAAGCACGTATTTTAAATTTTTATTGGGCACTCCCTGGAGTTTCCTAGTGATAACTTTAAGCCTCACTAGGAAAGATTAGTACCCATAATTGCCTTCGTGGTCACAACGATCAATTGATTTAACTGACAATTGTCGAAAGGAATTGTTGCCACTAATTGCCCTTAGCACCAACAATTGCCTCTGTCTCTTATACACATCTAGATGTGTATAAGAGACAGGCATTATATTGCCTTAGTGCTGTACTACCCCCATACACATCTGCCTTAAATTAATGTTATTTAATGTCTTAGTGGCAATTAGTGGTAGTTTACACATTTAGTTAATTCAATTGATCGTAGTTCCCATTAATCGCCTTATGAGGCATTAAATTAAATTAGTCACAATATTGCCACAGTTTACCTTCTAAAGCACTAAATTCAACCAATTGACCGTAGTTTTGGCAATTTACTACTACATGGTATAAAATTAAATTAATTTAATTACCACCCGTTTTACCAAATCTGGGCATAAAATTTAATTAACAAGCATCAATGCTCAAAATTTCTTGTCTAAGAAATTAAATTTAATTAAGAGACCTTCACAAGGTAATTGTGTTCTGTGAGGCACTAAATAAAATTAATTGGCTTAGTAGGCAATTCTAGCACTGTGGCTAAGAGACACATTTAGATGCTCTTATAACATTAGAGCCAATACGTTGCTTTTTTAAGGGCCAGATATTAAATTAATTGTGCTTAATGAAGGCAATTACGGGTCTAATTTAATATCGTAAATAGTTATCAGTACTCCTAAAGTTTCCCAGCGAGGTCTAAAGTTATATTAATTTCTCTTAGTACCCGTAATTGCCTTCAAAGGCACAAAATTAAATTTACTGGCTTCAATGCCCACAATTGCCTTCTAAGAAATTGTATGTAACTAATTGTCCTTGGCCAACAATTGCCTTAAGCGAAATTAAATTAAATTAATTGGTCGTAAGACTAGACTCCATTGTACACTAAGACATTAAATTAAATCAACTGGCCTTAGTGGCAACTATTGATTACGACACATTCAGTTAAATCAATTGATCGTAGTGCCCACAATCGCCTTATGAGGCATTAAATTAAATTAGGCATCCGTATTGCCACACTTACCTTCTAAAACACTAAATTCAACTAATTGACCGTAGTTTCAACAATTTTCTACCAAGGTACAAAATTAAATTAATTTGCCGTACCACCCGCTTTTCCAAATCTGGGCGTAAAATTTAATTAACTGTCATCAATGTACGCAATTTTCTTCTAAGAAATTAAATTTAATTAATTGATCTTCGCTGACACAATTTCCTTCTAAGGCACAAAATAAAATTAATTGGCCGTATTGCCCCCGAACTCACACTAAGGCATTAAAATAAATTGATTGGCCTTAGTGCCCACTATTCCCTTCCGGGGAACGATATTAAATTAATTGTCCTTCTTGCCACAATTACATTCTAAAGCACTTATTTGATAATTATTATCAGTACTCCCAAAGTTTCCTAGTGAGGCTTAAGGTTATATTAATTTGCCTTAGTAACCGTAATTGCCTTCAGAGGCACAAAATTAAATTTGTTGGCCTCAATGCCCACAATTTCCTTCTAAGGCGCAAAATAAAATTAATTGGCCGTATCGCCCTCGAACGCACACTAAGGCATTAAAATAAAATGATTGGCCATAGTGCCCACTATTGCTTTCCGAGGCACAATATTAAATTAATTGTCCTTATTGCCACAAATTACATTCTAAAGCACTTATATTAAATTTTTATCAGTACTCCCTAGAGTTTCCTTGCGAGGCTGATAGTTATATTAATTTGCCTTAGTACCCGTAATTGACTTCGGAGGCACAAAATTAAATTTCCTGGCCTCAATGCCCAAAATTGCCTTCTAAGAAATTATGTGTAGCTAATTGTCCTTACCTTCCACAATTGCCTTCTGAGGAATTAATTTAATTTAATTCCTCAGAAGGCACACTAAGACATTAGATTAAATCAATTGGATGTAGTATAATTTAGTGCTTACGACGCATTCAGTTAAATCAATCGATCGTAATGCCCACAATCGCCTTATGAGGCATTAAATTAAATTAGTCATCCTTATTGCCACAGTTACCTTCTAAAACACCAAATTCAACTAATTGACCTTAGTTTCGCAATTTATCAACTAAGGTATAAAATTAAATTAATTTACCGTACCATCCGTTTTTCCAAATTTGGGCTAAAAATTTAATTAACTGGTATCAATGCTCGGAATTTCCTTCTAAGAAATTAAATTCAATTAGTTGACCTACACAGACAATGATTTTATTTTTAGGCACTACAATAAAATTTTAATTAAGTGCGCTCGAACGCACAATTGTAGGCATTAAAATAAAAAGATTGGCCTTAGTGCCCACTATTGCTTTCCGAGGCACGATATTAAATTAATTGTCCTTAGTGCCACAATTACATTCTAAAGCACTCATTTGAAATTGTAATTATCAGTACTCCCTAAAGTTTCCTAGCGAGGCTTAAGGTTATATTAATTTGCCTTAGTACCGGCAATTGCCTTCGCAGGCACAAAATTAAATTTACTGGCTTCAATGCCCACAATTGCCTTCTAAGAAATTATGTGTAACTAATTGTCCTTAGCACCAACAATTGCTTTCAGAGGCATTAAATCAAATTAATTGGTCATACCGGCCCCAATTGCACACTAAAACATTAAATTAAATCAATTGGCCTTAGTGGCAACTATTCCTTTCGACACATTCAGTTAAATCAATTGATCGTATCAATTACATTTAACTAATTGTCCTTAACAGACACAATTTCCTTCTAAGGCACTAAATAAAACTACTTGGCCGTATCATTCTCGAACGCACTCTAAGGCATTAAAATAAATTGATTTGCCTTAATGCCCACTATTGCCTTCCAAGGCACGATATTAAATTAATTGTCTTTATTGCCACAATTACGTTCTAAATCACTTATTTGAAATTGTTATCACCATGTCTAGAGTTTCCTAGCGAGGTTAAAGTTATATTAATTTGCCTTAGTACCCGTAATTGCCTTCAGGGGCACAAAATTAAATTTACTGGCCTAAATGCCCACAATTGCCTTCTAAGAAATTGTATGTAACTAATTGTCCTTAGCACCAACAATTGCCTTCAGCGGCATTAAATTAAATTAATTGGTTGCACCGACCCCAATTGCACACTAAGACATTTAATTAAATCAACTGACCTTCGTGGCAACTATTGATTACGACACATTAAGTTAAATCAAATGATCTAAGTGCCTTAATAAATTTCACAATCTCCTTTTGAGGAATTAAATTAAATTAGTCAACCTTATTGCCGCAGTTACCTTCTAAAGCACTAAATTCAACTAATTGACCGTAGTTTCGGCAATTTTCTACTAAGGTATAATATTAAATTAATTTGTCGTACCACCAGTTTTTCCAAATCTGGGTGTAAAATTTAATTAACCGGCATCAATGCTCGCAATTTCCTTCAATTGATCGTAGTGCCCACAATCACCTTATGAGGCATTAAATTAAATCAGCCATCCTTATTGCCGCAGTTACCTTCTAAAGCACTAAATTCAACTAATTGACCGTAGTTTTGACAATTTTCATCTAAGGTATAAAATTGATCTAATGTGTATAAGAGACAGTGTGTAATTGGGGGTAGTGCTTAATTAACTGGCAATTATATGCTCACTAATTTAATTCTAAGAAATTAAATCTAATTGTCCTCCATAGACACTATTTCCTTCTAAAGCACCAAATAAAATTAATTGGCCGTATCGGCCTCTGAACGCACACTAAGGCATTAAAATAAATCGATTGGCCTTAGTGCCCACTATTACCTTCTGAGGCACGATATTAAATTAATTGTCCTTATTGCCACAATTACATTCTAAAGCACGTATTAAAAATCTACGTTCGAGGCCCCAAAGTTTCTAATCTAGCTTAAACTTATATTAACTTGCCTTAGTACCCATAATTGCCTTCAGAGGCACAAAATTATATTTACTGGCCTTAGTGCCCACAATTGCCTTCTAAGAAATTATGTGTAACTAATTGTCCTTAGCATCCATAATTGCCTTCAGAGGCATTATATTAAATTAATTGGTCGTACTACCCCCAATTACACACTAAGACATTAAATTAAATCATTTGGCCTTAGTGGCAACAATTGCTTCTGACACATTTAGTTATTAATTTAATTGATGCCTGTAGTTCCCACAATCGCCTTATGAGGACATTAAATTTAATTTAATGCCTCATAAGGCCAATTTCTATCTATGGAGTATTAACATTAATTTCTTATACACATCTGTCAATTTACTACTATGGTCTAGATGTAAATTAATTTGCCGTCACCCGCTTTTACCAAATCGGGCATAAAATTTAATTAACTAGCATCAATGCTCACAATTTCCTTCTAAGAAATTAAATTTAATTAATTGACCTTCACAGACACAATTTTCTTCTAAGGCACTAAATAAAATTAATTGGCCGTATCGCCCTCGAACGAACACTAAGGCATTAAAATAAAATGATTGGCCTTAGTGCCCACTATTGCTTTCCGGGGCACGATATTAAATTAATTATCCTTATTGCCACAATTACATTCTAAAGCATGTATTAAAAATAGTTATCAGTACTCCCTAAAGTTTCCCAGCGAGGTCTAAAGTTATATTAATTTCTCTTAGTACCCGTAATTGCCTTCAAAGGCACAAAATTAAATTTACTGGCTTCAATGCCCACAATTGCCTTCTAAGAAATTGTATGTAACTAATTGTCCTTGGCCAACAATTGCCAATTAAGCGAAATTAAATTAAATTAATTGGTCGTATAGACTCCATTGTACACTAAGACATTAAATTAAATCAACTGGCCTTAGTGGCAACTATTGATTACGACACATTCAGTTAAATCAATTGATCGTAGTGCCCACAATCGCCTTATGAGGCATTAAATTAAATTAGGCATCCGTATTGCCACACTTACCTTCTAAAACATTAAATTCAACTAATTGACCGTAGTTTCAACAATTTTCTACCAAGGTACAAAATTAAATTAATTTGCCGTACCACCCGCTTTTCCAAATCTGGGCGTAAAATTTAATTAACTGTCATCAATGTACGCAATTTTCTTCTAAGAAATTAAATTTAATTAATTGATCTTCGCTGACACAATTTCCTTCTAAGGCACAAAATAAAATTAATTGGCCGTATTGCCCCCGAACTCACACTAAGGCATTAAAATAAATTGATTGGCCTTAGTGCCCACTATTCCTTCCGGGGCACGATATTAAATTAATTGTGGCAGTTGCGACCAATGTAATTGTGGCAATGCCTCTGAAATTGTTATCAGTACTCCCTAAAGTTTCCTAGCGAGGCTTAAGGTTATATTAATTTGCCTTAGTACCCGTAATTGCCTTCAGAGGCACAAAATTAAATTTGCTGGCCTCAATGCCCACAATTGCCTTCTAAGAAATTATGTGTAACTAATTGTCCTTAGCACCAACAATTGCTTTCAGAGGCATTAGATCAAATTAATTGGTCGTACTGCCCCCAATTGCACACTAAAACGTTAAATTAAATCAATTGGCCTTAGTGGCAACTATTCCTTACGACACATTCAGTTAAATCAATTGATCGTAGTACCCACAATCGCCTTATGAGGCATTAAATCAAATTAGTCATCCTTATTGCCACAGCTACCTTCAAAAGCACGAAATTCAACTAAATGACCGTAGTTTTGATAATTTTCTGCTAAGGTATAAAATTAATTTAATTTGCTATACCATCCGTTTTTCCAAATCCGCGTAAAATTTAAATAATCGGCATCAGTGGACACTAAGGCCAATCGCTGTCTCTTATCTTACATCTAGATGTGTATAAGAGACAGACACAATTTCCTTCTAAGGCACTAAATAAAATTACTTGGCCGTATCATTCTCGAACGCACTCTAAGGCATAAAAATAAATTGATTTGCCTTAATGCCCACTATTGCCTTCCGAGGCACGATATTAAATTAATTGTCTTTATTGCCACAATTACATTCTAAATCACTTATTTGAAATTGTTATCACCACTCCCTAGAGTTTCCTAGTGAGGGTTAAAGTTATATTAATTTCCCTTAGTACCCGTAATTGCCTTTATTTTTATGCCTTAGAATGTAATTGCCTCAATGGGAATTGTTAATTTATATGATCACATCTAGATGTGTATAAGAGATTGTCCTTAGCAATTTTATTAAATTGCCTTCAGTAAATTAATTTAAATTAATTAATTGGTGAAGGCAATTACGCCCACTAAGGGAAATTAATATAAATCAACTGGCCTTCGTGGCAATCTATTGATTACGACACATTAAGTTAAATCAATTGATTGATGTGCCCACAATCTCCTTTTGAGGAATTAAATTAAATTAGTCAACCTTATTGCCGCAGTTACCTTCTAAAGCACTAAATTCAACTAATTGACCGTAATTTAATTTAATCCTCACTAGTGTACTCTATTATACGACCTGTCTCTTATACACATCTAGTTATGTATAAGCCTCAGATGCCTAAGAGTGGGCACGGGAGGCCAACGGCCATTTCCTTCAATTGATCGTAGTGCCCACAATCACCTTATGAGGCATTAAATTAAATCAGCCATCCTTATTGCCGCAGTTACCTTCTAAAGCACTAAATTCAACTAATTGACCGTAGTTTTGACAATTTTCATCTAAGGTATAAAATTGAATTAATTTGCCTACCACTCGCTTTTACAAATTGGGCTAAGGACAATTAGTTGCATACTATGCTTAGAAGGCAATTCTAAGAATTAATTTCTAATTGTAATTTTGTGCCTATATTGTCAATCTAAAGCACCAAATAAAATTAATTGGCCGTATCGGCCTCGAACGCACACTAAGGCATTAAAATAAATCGATTGGCCTTAGTGCCCACTATTTTAAGTTGTTGCCTCATAAATTAATTGTCCTTAATTTAACAATTAGTTCTAAAGCACGTATTAAAAATTATTATCAGTACTCCCCAAGGAGTTTCCTGGCACAGGCTTCAATTGATATTAACTTGCCTTAGTACCGTAATTGCCTTCGAGGCACAAAATTAAATTTATCGCCCTCGCCTACAATTTTGCCTTCTAAGAAATTATGTGTAACTAATTGTCCTTAGCATCCACAATTGCCTAAGAGGCATTACATTAAATTAATTGGTTGTACCGGCCCCAATTGCACACTAAGACATTAAATTAAATCAATTGGCCTTAGTGGCAACAATTGCTTATGACACATTTAGTTAAATCAATTGCTCGTAGTGCCCACAATCGCCTTATGAGGCATTAAATTAAATTAGTTAGTGACATCCTTATTGCCATAGTTACCTTTTAAATACTAAATTCAACTAATGGACCGTAGTTTCGGCAATTTTCTACTAAGGTATAAAATTAAATTAATTTGCCGTACCACCCGTTTTTCTAAATCCGGGCGTAAAATTTAATTAACTGTCAACAATGCTCACCATTTCCTTCTAAGAAATTAAATTTAATTAATTGACCTTTGCAGACACAATTTCCTTCTAAGGCACTAAATAAAATTACTTGGTAGTATCGCCCTCGAACGCACACTAAGGCATTAAAATAAATCGCTTGGCCTTAGTGCCCACCATCGCCTTCCGAGGCGCGATATTAAATTAATTGTCCTTATTGCCACAATTATGTTCTAAATCACTTATTTGAAATTGTTATCACCACTCCCTAGAGTTTCCTAGCGAGGGTTAAAGTTATATTAATTTGCCTTAGTACCCGTAACAGGCTTCAGAGGCACAAAATTAAATTTACTGGCCTCAATGCCCACAATTGCCTTCTAAGAAGATAATTAGGTGTAACAAATTGTCCTTAACATCCACAATTGCCTTCAGAGGCATTACATTAAATTAATTGGTCGTACCGCCCCCAATTGTACACTAAGACATTAAATTAAATCAATTGGCCTTAGTGGCAACAATTACTTACGACACATTTAGTTAAATCAATTGATCGTAGTGCCCAGAATCGCCTTATGAGGCATTAAATTAAATTAGTCATCCTTATTGCCACAGTTACCTTCTAAAGCACTAAATTCAACTAATAGACCTTAGTTTCGGCAGTTTTCTACTAAGGTATAAAATTAAATTAATTTGCAGTATCACCCGCTTTTCCAAATCTGGGCATAAAGTTTAATTAACTGGCATCAATGCTCGCAATTTTCCTCTAAGCAATTAAATCTAATTGTCCTTCACAGACACAATTTCCTTCTAAGGCATAAAATAAAATTAATTGGCCGTATCGCTCTCGAACGCACTCTAAGGCATTAAAATAAATTGATTAGCCTTATTGCCGTCACTATTGCCTTCCGAGGCACGATATTAAATCAATTGTTCTTATTGCCACAATTACATTCTAAAGCACTTATTTAAAATTATTATCACTACTTCCCAAAGTTTCCTAGTGAGGCTTAAACTTATATTAACTTGCCTTAGTACCCGTAATTGCCTTCAGACACAAAATTAAATTTTAAGCCCAGATTTGGAAAGAGTGTGGTTCGAGAATGATACGGCAAAGTAATTTTATTTAGATGTGTATAAGAGACAGGGAAATTAAATTAATTTGTCGTACCACCCATTTTTCCAAATCTGGGCTTAAAATTTAATTAATTGCCATCAATGCTCGCAATTTCCTTCTAAGAAATTAAATCTAATTCTCCTTCACAGATGCAATTTCCTTCTAAGGCACAAAATAAAATTAATTGGCCGTATCCCTCCCGAACGCACTCTAAGGCATTAAAATAAATTGATTGGCCTTAGTGCCAAATTGCCTTCCGAGGCACGATATTAAATCAATTGTCCTTATTGCCACAATTACATTCTAAAGCCAATTGTGCTAATTAGACATCTAGATGTTCTAATTGCATACTAAGACATTAAATTAAATCAATTGGCCTTAGTGGCAACATTTGTTTATGACACATTTAGTTAAATCAATTGATCGTAGTGCCCACAATCGCCTTATGCGGCATTAAATTAAATTAGTCATCCTTATTGCCACAGTTACCTTCTAAAATACTAAATTCAACTAATTGACCATAGTTTCGGCAATTTTCAACTAAGGTGTAAAATTAAATTAATTTGCCGTACCATCCATTTTTCCAAATCTGGGCGTAAAATTTAATTAACTTGCATCAATGCTCGCAATTTCCTTCGAAGAAGAGACATCTAATTGTCCTAAGGCAAGTTAATATAATTTTAAGCCCCACGAGGAAACTTTGGGGAGTATCAGTACTCCCCAAAGTTTCCTCGTGGGGCTTAAAGTTATATTAACTTGCCTTAGCACCCGTAATTACCTTCAGAGGCACAAAATTAAATTTACTGGCCTCTAGTGCCCACAATTGCCTTCTAAGAAATTATGTGTAACTAATTGTCCTTAGCATCCACAATTGCCTTCAGAGGCATTACATTAAATTAATTGGTCGTACCGCCCCCAATTGCACACTAAGACATTAAATTAAATCAATTGGGCATAGTGGCAACAATTGCTTATGACACATTTAGTTAAATCAATTGATCGTAGTGCCCACAATCGCCTTATGAGGCATTAAATTAAATTAGTCATCCTTATTGCCACAGTTACCTTCTAAAATACTAAATTCAACTAATTGACCATAGTTTCGGCAATTTTCTACTAAGGTATAAAATTAAATTAATTTTCCGTACCACCCGTAGATCTAAATCAAGTAAACTACGGTCCATTAGTTATGCTCACAATTTCCTTCTAATAGAAATTAAATTTAATTAATTGACCTTCGCAGACACAATTTCCTTCTAAGGCACTAAATAAAATTACTTGTCCGTATCGCCCTCGAACGCATACTAAGGCATTAAAATAAATCGATTGGCCTTAGTGCCCAGTATCGCCTTTCGAGGCGCGATATTTAATTAATTGTCCTTATTGCCACAATTACATTCTAAAGCACTTATTTGAAATTGTTATCAGATTTCCTGAAGTTTACTTGTGAGGCTTAAAGTTATATTAATTTTTAGTACCGTAATTGGTTCTGGCACAAAATTAAATTTACTGGCCTCAATGCCCACAATTGCCTTCTAAAAAATTATATGTAACTAATTGTCCTTAGCACCCACAATTGCCTTCGGAGGCATTAAATTAAATTAATTGGTCGTACAGACCCCAATTGCACACAAAGACATTAAATTAAATCAACTGGCCATAGTGGCAACTATTGATTACGACACATAGTCAGTTACTCCTCAATTGATCATAGTGCCCACAATACGCCTTATGAGGCATTAAATTAAATTAGTCATCCTTATTGCCATAGTTACCTTCTAAAATACAAAATTCAACTAATTGACCATAGTTTCGGCAATTTTCTACTAAGGTATAAAATTGAATTAATTTGCCGTACCACACGCTTTTACAAATCTGGGCGTAAAATTTAATTAACTGGCATCAATGCTCGCAATTTCCTTCTTAGAAATTAAATCTATTTGTCCTCCATAGAAACTATTTCCTTCTAAGGCACCAAATAAAATTAATTGGCCATATCGCCCTCGAACGCACACTAAGGTATTAAAATAAATCGATTGGCCTTAGTGCCCATTATTACCTTCCGAGACACGATATTCAATTAATATTCCTTATTGCCACAATTACATTCTAAAGCACGTATTAATTTAATTTTATCAAGACTCCAAAGTTTCCTAGGGGCTTAAAGTTATATTAACTTGCCTTAGTACCCGTAATTGCCTTACGGAGGTACTAAGGCCTGTCTCTTATACACATCTAGATGTGTATAAGAGACAGAGTAGAAAATTGCCGAAACTATGGTCAATTAGTTGAATTTTTTATTTTAGACGGTAACTATGGCAATAAGGATTGGTCGTATCCCCAATTGCACACTAAGACATTAAATTAAATCAATTGGCCTTAGTGGCAACTGTTGCTTATGACACATTTAGTTAAATCAATTGATCGTAGTGCCCACAATCGCCTTATGAGGCATTAAATTAAATTAGTCATCCTTATTGCCATAGTTACCGTCTAAAATAAAAAATTCAACTAATTGACCATAGTTTCGGCAATTTTCTACTAAGGTATAAAATTGAATTAATTTGCCGTACCACCCGCTTTTACAAATCTGCCGTTTAATTAAATTTTATGCCCAAATGCTCGCAATTTCCTTCTTAGAAATTAAATCTAATTGTCCTCCATAGAAACTATTTCCTTCTAAGGCACCAAATAAAATTAATTGGCCATATCGCCCTCGAACGCACACTAAGGCATTAAAATAAATCGGATTGGCCTTAGTGCCCACTATCGCCTTCCGAGGCGCGATATTTAATTAATTGTCCTTATTGCCACAATTACATTCTAAAGCACTTATTTGAAATTGTTATCAGTACTTCCTAAAGTTTCCTTGTGAGGCTTAAAGTTATATTAATTTGCCTTAGTACCCGTAATAGGGTTCAGAGCCACAAAATTAAATTTACTGGCCTCAATGCCCACAATTGCCTTCTAAAAAATTATATGTAACTAATTGTCCTTGGCATCCACAATTGCATTCGGAGGCACTAAATTAAATTAATTGGTCGTACAGAACCCAATTGCACACAAAGCCATTAAATTAAATCAACTGGCCATAGTGGCAACTATTGATTACGACACATTCAGTTAAATCAATTGATCGTAGTGCCCACAATCGCCTTATGAGGCATTAAATTAAATTAGTCATCCTTATTGCCACAGTTACCATCTAAAACACTAAATTCAACTAATAGACCTTAGTTTCGGCAATTTTCTACTCAAGGTATAAAATTAAATTAATTTGCCGTACCACCCGCATTTCCAAATCTGGGCAGAAAATTTAATTAACTGTCATCAAAGCACGGAAGAGACAGGTCTACGTGAACTCTCCATATCCATTACCTTCGCAGTATAATTTCCTTCTAAGGCACTAAATAAAATTACTTGGCCGTATCACTCGAACTACACTAAGGCATTAAAATAAATCGATTGGCCTTAGTGCCCACTATTACCTTCCGAGACACGATATTAAATTAATTGTCCTTATTGCCACAATTACATTCTAAAGCACGTATTAAAAATTATTATCAGTACTTCCCAAAGTTTCCTCGTGAGGCTTAAAGTTATATTAACATGCCTTAGTACCCGTAATTGGCTTCAGAGGCACAAAATTAAATTTACTGGCCTCAGTGCCCACAATTGCCTTCTAATGGTAAATTATGTGTAACTAATTGTCCTTAGCATCCACAATTGCCTTCGGAGGCATTACATTAAATTAATTGGTCGTACATCCCCCAATTGCACACTAAGACATTAAATTAAATCAATTGGCCTTAGTGGCAACAATTGCTTATGACACATTTAGTTAAATCAATTGATCGTAGTGCCCACAATCGCCTTATGAGGCATTAAATTAAATTAGTCATCCTTATTGCCACAGTTACCTTCTAAAGCACTAAATTCAACTAATAGACCTTAGTTTCGGCAATTTTCTACTAAGGTATAAAATTAAATTAATTTGCAGTATCACCCGCTTTTCCAAATCTGGACAGAAAATTTAATAACTGGCATCAATGCATGCAATTTCCTTCAAAGAAATTAAATATAATTGTACTTCACAGACATAATTTCCTTCTAAGGCAGAAAATAAAATTAATTGGCCGTATCGCCCTCGAACGCACACAAAGGCATTAAAATAAATCGATTGGCCTTAGTGCCCACTATTGCTTTCCGAGGCACGATATTAATTTAATTGTCCTTATTGCCACAATTAGATTCTAAAGCACATATTTGAAATTATTATCTGTACTCCCAAAAGTTTCCTAGCGAGGCATTAAGTTATATTAACTTGCTATGGTACCCATAATGCCCTTCGAGGCACAAAATTAAATTTACTGGCCTCAATGCCCACAATTGCCTTCTAAAAAATTATATGTAACTAATTGTCCTTAGCACCCACAATTGCATTCGGAGGCATTAAATTAAATTAATTGGTTGTACAGACCCCAATGGTACGGCAAATTAATTTAATTTTATCAATCGCCCACAAAGTGGCAACTATTGATTACAACATATTCGCTAAATCAATTGATCGTAGTGCCCACAATAACTTTAAGCCCCAAGGTAACTATGGGGCTGTCTCTTATACACTAAAGATGTGTATAAGAGACAGGCTGTCTCTTATAGACATCTAGTTTTGTAATAAGAGACAGTGCCTTAAAATTAAATCGATGTCTCTTATACACATCTAGTTGTGTTCGAGAGACAGGCAAAAATTTAATTAACTGTGTATCAATGCACTTGGAATTTCCATCTAAGAAATTAAATTTAATTAATTATCCTTCGCAGACATAATGTACTTCTAAGGCACTAAATAAAATTACTTGCCGTATCGCCCTCGAACTCACACTAAGGCATTAAAATAAATCGATTGGCCTTAGCTGCCTTCCGGGGCACGATATTAAATTAATTGTCTTAATTGCCACAATTACATTCTAAAGCATTGTATTAAAAATTATTATCAGTTGATCATAGTGCCCACAATCGCCTTATGAGGCATTAAATTAAATTAGTCATCCTTATTGCCACAGTTACCTTCTAAAGCACTAAATTCAACTAATAGACCTTAGTTTCGGCAATTTTCTACTAAGGTATAAAATTAAATTAATTAGTAGTATCACCCGCTTTTCCAAATCTGGGCGTAAAATTTAATTAACTGGCATCAACGCACGCAATTTCCTTCTAAGAAATTAATTCTAATTGTCCTTCACAGACACACACAAAATAAAATTAATTGGCCGTATCCCTCTCAAACGCACTCTAAGGCATTAAAATAAATTGATTGGCCTTAGTGCCCACTAACATTAGATGTTCCGATACACGATAATAAATCAATTGTCCTTATTGCCACAATTACATTCTAAAGAGACTTATTTAAAATTATTATAAGAGACAGACAGACAGTTACCTTCTATCAATTTATCCATGCCCACAATTGCCTTCTAAGAAATTATATGTAACTAATTGTCCTTAGCGTCCACAATTGCCTTCAGAGGCATTATACACATCTAGATGGTTGTACCGCCTTCATTGCACACTAAGACATTAAATTAAATCAATTGGCCTCATAGTGGCAAAGCTAACGACACATTCAGTTAAATCAATTGATCGTATTGCCCGCAATCGCCTTATGAGGCTTAAATTAAATTAGCCATCCTTATGGCCACAATTACCTTCTAAAACATTAAATTCAACTAATTGACAGTAGTTTCGACAATTTTCTTCTAAGGTATAATATTAAATTAATTTGCCGTACCACCCGCTTTTGCAAATCTGGTCGTAAAAATTAACTAACTGGCATCAATGCTGGCAATTTCCTTCTAAGAAATTAAATCTAATTGTCCTTCACACACACAATTTCCTTCTAAGGCACCAAATAAAATTAATTGACCGTTTCACCCTCGAACGCACACTAATTTAGGCATTAAAATAAATCGAGTGGCCTTAGGGCCCGCTATTGCCTTCCGAGGCACATTATTAAATTAATTGTCCTTATTGCCGCAATTACATTCTAAAGGACGTATTAAAAATTATTATCAATACTCCCCAAAGTTTCCTGCTGAGGCTTAAAGTTATATTAACTTGCCTTATTACCCGAAATTGCCTTTAGAGGCACAAAATTAAATTTACTGTCCTCAATGCGCACAATTGCCTTCTAAGAAATTGTATGTTACTAATTGTCCTTAGCACCAACAATTGCTTTCAATGGCATTAAATTAAATTAATTGGTCGTACAGACCCCAATTGCACACAAAGACATTAAATTATCAACTGGCCTTAGTGGCAACTATTGCTTACGACACATTTAGTTAAATCAATTGATCGTAGTGTCCACAATCGGCTTATGAGGCATTAAATTATATTAGTCATCCTTATTGCCACAGTTGCCTTCTAAAACACTAAATTCAACCAATAGACCTTAGTTTCAATTTTACTAAGGTATAAAATTAAATTAATTTGCCGTACCACCCACTTTTCCAAATCGGGCAAAAATTTAATTAATCATTATCAATGCATGGAATTTCCTTCTAAGAAATTAAATTTAATTATTTGTCCTTCATGCACAAATTCCTTCTTAAGGCCCTAAATTGCCTTAATTGAGGTATCGCCCTAGAATTAACATTAAGGCATTAAAATAAATCAATTGGCCTTAGTGCCCACTATTGCCTTTGGGGGCATGATATTAAATTAATTGTCCTTATTGCCACAATTACATTCCAAAGCATTCATTTAAGGACAATTCAAGTATTCTAAAGTTTCCTAGTGAGGCTTAAATTTATATTAACTGTCCTTATACACATCTAGATGTGTTTAAGGCACAAAATTAAATTTACTGGTCCCAATGCCCATATTTGCCCTCTAAGAAATTATGTGTAACTAATTGTCCTTACCTTCCACAATTACCTTCAGAGGCATTAAATAAATAAATCTCATTAATTGGTCATACCGCCCCCAATTGCACACTAAGACATTAAATTAAATCAATTGGCCTCAGTGGCAACTATTGCTTACGACACATTTAGTTAAATCAATGGATCGTAATGCCCACAATCGCCTTATGAGGCATTAAATTAAATTAGTCATCCTTATTGCCAAGAGACAGCTCTAAGGCATCGAATTCTTCTAATTAGACCTCTTATACACATCTAGATACTGTCTCTTAGACAGGTCTGAGTGTTGTACGACATCACCCGCTTTTCCAAATCTGCCGTAAAATCAAATTAATCGCATCAATGTTCCCACTAGTTGTGCCAATGTGTTACTATACTATTGGGGTCGGTACGATACACATTAATGTAATTGGATGCCAGTTTGACCAATTGTTGGTGCTAAGGACAATTAGTTACATACAATTTCTTAGAAGGCAATTGTGGGCATAAGAGACAGCTCTAAGGCATTAAAATAAATTGATTGGCCTAAACCCTAAACCCTAAACCCTAAACCCTAAATGTGTCGTAAGCAATTGTTGCCACTAAGGCCAATTGATTTAATTTAATGTCTTAGTGTGCAATTGGGGGATGTACGACCAATTAATTTAACGTAATGCCTCTGAAGGCCTGTCTCTTATACACATCTAGATGTGTATAAGAGAGTTTATGCCCGATTTGGAAAAACGATGGTAACGGAAAATTATACACATCTAGACCTGTATAAGAAACAGGTTGAAACTATTTTCAATTTGATGAAACTAAGACTATTAGAATACAATCACTGCCGTATATTAATTGCCTTAGTACTCGTAATTGCCTCATAAGGCGATTGTGGGCACTACGATCAATTGATTTAACGGAATATCTCGTAAGCATCAGTAAAACTAAGGCAAATTGATTTCATTTATTGTTTTAGTGTGCAATTGAAGGCGGTACGACAAATTAATTTAATTTAATGCCTCTGAAGGCAATTTACTGTCTAATGCGCACATTTGCCTACATACAAATTCTTAGAAACAAATTGTCCTTAGGCAAACAATTGCCTCTGTCTCTTATACCGAGGTTAATTATGTATTTAGGCAAATTAATATAACCTTTGGCCTCGCTTAGGAAACTAAGGGAGTACTGATAACAATTTCAAATAAGTGCTTTAGAATGTAATTGTGGCAAGAAGGACAATTAATTTAATTAATGCCTCGGAAATTGTAATAGTGGGCACGAAGGCCAATCAATTTATTTTAATGCCTCAGAGTGCGTTCGAGAGCGATACAATCAATTAATTCTATTTAGTGCCTCGGAAGGAAATCGTGTCTTTGAAGGACAATTAATTAAATTTAATTTCTTAGAAGGAAATTGTGAGCATTGACTGCCAGTTAATTGAATTTTACGCCGTATTTGGAAAAATGATGGTACGGCAAATTAATTTAATTTTGTACCTTAGTAAAAAATTGCCGAAACTAAGGTCAGTTAGTTGAATTTAGTGTTTTAGAAGGTAATTGTGGCAATAAGGATGACTAATTTAATTTAATGCCTAATAAGGCGATTGTGGGCATTACGATCAATTGAGTTAACTGAATGTGTCGTAAGCAATAGTTGCCACTAAGGCCAATTGATTTAATTTAATGTCTTAGTGTGCAATTGGGGTACGACACACGACCAATTAATTTAATTTAATGCCTCTGAAGGCAATTATTGGTGCTAAGTCAATTAGTTACATCTAATGTGTTAGAACAGCAACTGTGGGCTGTCAAACCAGTACATTTAATTTTGTGCCTCTGAAGGCTATTACAGGCCTAAGGCAAATTAATTCTCTTCTTTAAGCCTCGCTAGGAAAGTTTACGGTGTACTAATAACAATTTCAAATAAGTGATTTAGAATGTAATTGTGAGCAATGAGTACAATTAATTTAATATCGTGCCTCGGAAGAGAATAGTGGGCACTAAGGCCAATCGATTTATTTTAATGCCTTAGAGTGCGTTCGAGAGCGATACGGCCAAGTAATTTTATTTAGTGCCTTAGAAGGAAATTGTTTCTGTGAAGGTCAATTAATTAATTTTAATTTCTTAGAAGGAAATTGCAAGGATTGACGCCAGTTAATTAAATTTTACGCCGTATCGCCCTCGAACGCACACTAAGGCATTAAAATTTAATTGAACTGGCCTTAATCAGAAAATTGTCGAAACCACAGCGGTTAGTTTAATTGATCGTGCACTAGACAATCTATGGCAATATGAGGATAAATAAAATTAGTTATCCTTATTGCCATAGTCTTGTGGGCACTTATTCAATTCTGTCTCTTATACACATCTAGATGTGTATAAGAGACAGGCCGTACTGTCTCCCAGATGCACATAAGAGACAGCTAAATTAAATCATTGGAATGGTCGACACCAATTAATTTAATTTAATTCCTCAGAAGACAATTGTGGATGCTAATGACAATTAGTTAGACATAATTTCTTAGAAGGCATTTGTGGGCATTGAGGCCAGTAAATTTAATTTTATGCCTCTGAAGGCAATTACGGGTGTTAAGGAAAATTAAAATAACATTAAGCCTTAAATTAACTTAGGAAACTCTAGGGAGTACTGATAACAATTTCAAATGAGTAAATTAGAATGTAATTGTGGCAATAAAGACAATTAATTTAATATCGTGCCTCAGAAAGCAACAGCGGGCACTAAGGCCAATCAATTTATTTTAATGCCTTAGAGTGTGTCCGAGAGCGATACAGCAAATTAATTTTATTTAGTGCCTTAGAAGGAAATTGTGTCTATGAAGGTCAATTAATTAAAGTTAATTTCTTAGAAGGAAATTGCGAGCTTTGATGACAGTTAATTAAATTTTACGCCCAAATAAGGAAAAATGGATGGCACAACGGCAAATTAATTTAATTTTATACCTCAGTAAAAAATTGTCGAAACTAATTCTAGTTGCCACTAAGGCCAACTAATTTAATTTAATGTTTCGTGAGCAATTGGGGGTTGTACGACCAATTAATTTATTTTAATGCCTCTAAAGGTAATTGTTGGTGCTAAGGACAATTAGTTACATACAATTTCTTAGAAGGCAAATGTGGGCATTGAGTCCAGTAAATTTAATTTTCTGCCTCTGACGGCAATTACGGGTACTAAGGCAAATTAATATAAGCTTAAGCCTCGCTAGAAAACTTTGGGCAGTACTGATAACATATTCAAATAAGTGCTTTACAATGTAATTGTGGCAATAGGGACAATGAATTTAATATCGTGCCTATGGAAGCAATAGTGGGTACTAAGGCCAATCAATTTATTTTAATGCCTTAGAGTGCACCGTTCGAGAGCGATACGGCCAATTAATTTTATTTAGTGCCTTAGAAGGAAATTGTGTCTACGAAGGTCAATTAATTCAATTTAATTTCTTAGAAAGAAATTGCGAGCATTGATGACAATTAATTTAATTTTACGCCCATATTTGGAAAAATGAGTGGTACGGCAATTAATTTAATTTTATACCTTAGTTGAAAATTGCCGAAACTACGGTCAATTAGTTGAATTTAGTGCTTTGGAAGGTAACTGTGGCAATAAGGATGACTAATTTAATATAATGCCTCATAAGGCGATTGTGGGCATTGCGATCAATTGATTTAACTGAATGTGTCGTAAGCAATAGTTGCCACTAAGGCCAATTGATTTAATTTAATATCTTAGTGTGCGTAATTATTAATTAATTTAATTTAATGCCTCTGCAGGCAATTTTGGATGCTAAGGATAATTAGTTACACATAATTTCTTAGAAGCCAATTGTGGGCATTGAGGCCAGTAAATTTAATTTTTGTGCCTGTGAAGGCAATTACGGGTACTAAGGCAAATTAATATAACTTTTAGCCTCGCTAGGAAACTTTGGGGAGTACTGATAATAATTTTAAATAAGTGCTTTAGAATGTAATTGTGGCAATAAGGACAATTAATTTAGTATCGTGCCCTAGAAGATAATAAAGGGCGCTAAGGCCAATTGATTTATTTTAATGCCTTAGAGTGTGTTAAAATAAAATTACGATCAATTGATTTAACTGAATGTGTCGTAAGCAATAGTCGCCACTAAGGCCAGTTGATTTAATTTAATGTTTTAGAGTGCAATTGGGGCCTCACTAGGACCAATTAATTTATTTTAATAAATTAATGTTGACAGCTACAGACACAATTTTCTTCTAAGACATTAAAATTAAATTAATTGGCATTGAGTGCACGTAATTTTAATTTTATATGCCTCTAAAGGCAATTACGGGTCTAGATGCATAAGATAAAACATTAAACCTTGATAGGAAACTTTAGGCCGTACTGATGACTCATTTTAATACGTGTTTTAGAATGTAATTGTGGCATAAGGACAATTAATTTAATATCGTGCCTCGGAAAGCAATAGTGGGCATTAAGGCCAATCATTTTATTTTAATGCCTTAGTGTGCGTTCGAGGCGATACAGCCAACTAATTTTATTTTGTGCCTGTCTCTTAAATCGTGTCCTTCACAGAAACAATTTCCTTCTAAGGCACTAAATAAAAATCTACTTATACACATCCAGTTAATTAAATTTTCTGCCCAAATTTGGAAAAATGGATGGTACGGCAAATTAATTTAACCTTATAGCTTAGTAGAAAATTGCCGAAACTGAGGTCAATAGTTGAATTTAGTGTTTCAGAAGGTAACTGTGGCAATAAGGATGACTAATTTAACTTAATGCCTCATAAGGCGATTGTGAGCACTACGATCAATTGATTTAACTGAATGTGTCGAATGTGTCGTAGCGTGTTAGTTGCCACTAAGGCCAATTGATTTAATTTAATGTCTTAGTGTGCAATAGGGAGCGGTACGGCCAATTAATTTAATTTAATGCCTCTGAAGGCAATTGTGGTTGCTAAGGGAAATTAGTTACACATAATTTCTTAGAAGGCAATTGTTGGCACTAACGCCAAAGCCATTAAATTAAATCAACTGGCCATAGTGGCAACTATTGATTACTTATACACATCTAGATGTGTGGCATTAAAATATGTGTATACTAATTAGTACCTTCTAAAACACTAAATTCAACTAATAGACCTTAGTTTCGGCAATTTTCTACTAAGGTATAAAATTAAATTAATTTGCCGTACCACCCGCATTTCCAAATCTGGGCAGAAAATTTAATTAACTGTCATCAAAGCACGGAATTCCCATCTAAGAAATTAAATTTGATTAATTATCCTTCGCAGACATAATTTCCTTCTAAGGCACTAAATAAAATTACTTGGCCTTATCGCCCTCGAACTGACACTAAGGCATTAAAATAAATCGATTGGCCTTAGTGCCCACTATTACCTTCCGAGACACGATATTAAATTAATTGTCCTTATTGCCACAATTACATTCTAAAGCACGTATTAAAAATTATTATCAGTACTCCCCAAAGTTTCCTCGTGGGGCTTAAAGTTATATTAACTTGCCTTAGCACCCGTAATTACCTTCAGAGGCACAAAATTAAATTTACTGGCCTCAGTGCCCACAATTGCACCTTCTAAGAAATTATGTGTAACTAATTGTCCTTAGCATCCACAATTGCCTTCAGAGGCATTACATTAAATTAATTGGTCATACCGCCCCCAATTGCACACTAAGACATTAAATTAAATCAATTGGGCATAGTGGCAGCAATTGCTTATGACACATTTAGTTAAATCAATTGATCGTAGTGCCCACAATCGCCTTATGAGGCAATTGATTAATTTAATTAGGCGATACCTTATTGCCACAGTTACCTTATAAAATACTAAATTCAACTAATTGACCATAGTTTCGGCTTAGTGCCCAAGACGCTTCCGAGGCGTGATATTTAATTAATTGTCCTTATTGCCACAATAACTGTGGTAACCCTATTATTGGAAACATCTATCAACACTTTCTAAGTTTCCTTGTGAGGCTTAAAGTTATATTAATTTGCCTTAGTACCCGTAATGGTTCGAGGCACAAAATTAAATTTACTGGCCTCAATGCCCACAATTGCCTTCTAAAAAATTATATGTAACTAATTGTCTTTAGCACCCACAATTGCCTTCGGAGGCATTAAATTAAATTAATTGGTCGTACAGACCCCAATTGCACACAAAGACATTAAATTAAATCAACTGGCCATAGTGGCAACTATTGATTACGACACATTCAGTTAAATCAATTGATCATCTTGCCCACAATCGCCTTATGAGGCATTAAATTAAATTAGTCATCCTTATTGCCATACAGACCTTCTAAAATAAAAAATTCAACTAATTGACCATAGTTTCGGCAGTTTTCTACTAAGGTATAAAATTGAAAAAATAACCTTAATTTGCCGTACCACCCGCTTTTACAAATCTGGGCGTAAAATTTAATTAACTGGCATCAATGCTCGCAATTTCCTTCTTAGAAATTAAATCTAATTGTCCTCCATAGAAACTATTTCCTTCTAAGGCACCAAATAAAATTAATTGGCCATATCGCCCTCGAACGCACACTAAGGCATTAAAATAAATCGATTGGCCTTAGTGTCCACTATTACCTTCCGAGACACGATATTAAATTAATATTCCTTATTGCCACAATTACATTCTAAAGCACGTATTAAAAATTATTATCAGTACTCCCAAAGTTTCCTAGTGAGGCATAAAGTTATATTAACTTGCTTTAGTACCTATAATTGCCTTCAGAGGCACAAATTTAAATTTACTGGCCTCCATGCCCACAATTGCCTTCTAAGAAATTATATGTAACTAATTGTCCTTAGCGTCCACAATTGCCTTCAGAGGCATTAAATTAAATTAATTGGTTGTACCGCCCCCAATTGCACACTACTTAAGACTTTAAATTAAATCAATTGGCCTCAGTGGCAACTGTTGCTAACGACACATTCAGTTAAAGACAATTGATCGTATTGCCCACAATCGCATTATGAGGCATTAAATTAAATTAGTCATCCTTATTGCCATAGTTACCGTCTAAAATAAAAAATTCAACTAATTGACCATAGTTTCGGCAATTTTCTACTAAGGTATAAAATTGAATTAATTTGTCGTACAACCCGCTTTTACAAATCTGGGCGTAAAATTTAATTAACTGGCATCAATGCTCGCAATTTCCTTCTTAGAAATTAAATCTAATTGTCCTCCATAGAAACTATTTCCTTCTAAGGCACCAAATAAAATTAATTGGCCATATCGCCCTCGAACGCACACTAAGGCATTAAAATAAATCGATTGGCCTTAGTGCCCACTATTACCTTCTGAGGCACGATATTAAATTAATTGTCCTTATTGCCACAATTACATTCTAAAGCACGTATTAAATTATTATCGTACTCCCAAAGCAGATGTGTAATTAAATTTAGACCTCATAAGGCGATTGTGGGCACATACGATCAATTGATTTAACTGGCTTATGTCGTAACTATATTGTCCTTAGCATCCATTGATTGCAATAAGATGCATTAATATTAAATTAATTGCCTGTACTGAGGCCAATTACACACTAAGACATTAAATTAAATCATTTGGCCTTAGTGGCAACAATTGCTTCTGACACATTTAGTTAAA
The DNA here is from genome assembly GCA_025175665.1 of Cinchona pubescens. Classification (NCBI taxonomy): domain Eukaryota; kingdom Viridiplantae; phylum Streptophyta; class Magnoliopsida; order Gentianales; family Rubiaceae; genus Cinchona; species Cinchona pubescens. Next base: position 79,666 of record JANKKI010000385.1, on the reverse strand, counting down.
TCAATTGATCGTAGTTCCCACAATCGCCTTATGAGGCATTAAATTAAATTAGTCATCCTTATTGCCACAGTTTACCTTCTAAAGCACTAAATTCAACCAATTGACCGTAGTTTTGGCAATTTACTACTATGGTATAAAATTAAATTAATTTGCCGTACCACCCGTTTTACCAAATCTGGGCATAAAATTTAATTAACAAGCATCAATGCTCACAATTTCCTTCTAAGAAATTAAATTTAATGATTAATTGACCTTCACAGACACAATTTTCTTCTGAGGCACTAAATAAAATTAATTGGCCGTATCGCCCTCGAACGAACACTAAGGCATTAAAATAAAATGATTGGCCTTAGTGCCCACTATTGCTTTCCGGGGCACGATATTAAATTAATTATCCTTATTGCCACAATTACATTCTAAAGCATGTATTAAAAATAGTTATCAGTACTCCTAAAGTTTCCCAGCGAGGTCTAAAGTTATATTAATTTCTCTTAGTACCCGTAATTGCCTTCAAAGGCACAAAATTAAATTTACTGGCTTCAATGCCCACAATTGCCTTCTAAGAAATTGTATGTAACTAATTGTCCTTGGCCAACAATTGCCTTAAGCGAAATTAAATTAAATTAATTGGTCGTATAGACTCCATTGTACACTAAGACATTAAATTAAATCAATGTGCCTTAGTGGCAACTATTGATTACGACACATTCAGTTAAATCAATTGATCGTAGTGCCCACAATCGCCTTATGAGGCATTAAATTAAATTAGGCATCCGTATTGCCACACTTACCTTCTAAAACATTAAATTCAACTAATTGACCGTAGTTTCAACAATTTTCTACCAAGGTACAAAATTAAATTAATTTGCCGTACCACCCGCTTTTCCAAATCTGGGCAAATTTAATTAACTGTCATCAATGTACGCCTTATTTTCTTCTAAGAAATTAAATTGATTAATTGATCTTATAAGACACAATTTCCTTCTAAGGCACAAAATAAAATTAATTGGCCGTATTGCCCCCGAACTCACACTAAGGCATTAAAATAAATTGATTGGCCTTAGTGCCCACTATTCCCTTCCGGGGCACGATATTAAATTAATTGTCCTTCTTGCCACAATTACATTCTAAAGCACTTATTTGAAATTATTATCAGTACTCCCCAAAGTTTCCTAGTGAGGCTTAAGGTTATATTAATTTGCCTTAGTAACCGTAATTGCCTTCAGAGGCACAAAATTAAATTTGTTGGCCTGTCAATGCCCACAATTGCCTTCTAAGAAATTATGTGTAACTAATTGTCCTTAGCACCAACAATTGCTTTCAGAGGCATTAGATCAAATTAATTGGTCGTACTGCCCCCAATTGCACACTAAAACGTTAAATTAAATCAATTGGCCTTAGTGGCAACTATTCCTTACGACACATTCAGTTAAATCAATTGATCGTAGTACCCACAATCGCCTTATGAGGCATTAAATCAAATTAGTCATCCTTATTGCCACAGCTACCTTCAAAAGCACGAAATTCAACTAAATGACCGTAGTTTTGATAATTTTCTGCTAAGGTATAAAATTAATTTAATTTGCTATACCATCCGTTTTTCCAAATCTGGGCGTAAAATTTAAATAACTGGCATCAATGCTCGCAATTTCCTTCCAAGAAATTACATTTAACTAATTTTCCTTGACAGACACAATTTCCTTCTAAGGCACTAAATAAAATTACTTGGCCGTATCATTCTCGAACGCACTCTAAGGCAAAGAGTAAAAATAAATTGATTTGCCTTAATGCCCACTATTGCCTTCCGAGGCACGATATTAAATTAATTGTCTTTATTGCCACAATTACATTCTAAATCACTTATTTGAAATTGTTATCACCACTCCCTAGAGTTTCCTAGTGAGGGTTAAAGTTATATTAATTTCCCTTAGTACCCGTAATTGCCTTCAGAGGCACAAAATTAAATTTACTGGCCTCAATGCCCACAATTGCCTTCTAAGAAATAGTATGCAACTAATTGTCCTTAGCACCAACAATTGCCTTCAGCGGCATTAAATTAATTAATTGGTCGCACCGACCCCAATTGCACACTAAGACATTTAATTAAATCAACTGGCCTTCGTGGCAACTATTGATTACGACACATTAAGTTAAATCAATTGATTGATGTGCCCACAATCTCCTTTTGAGGAATTAAATTAAATTAGTCAACCTTATTGCCGCAGTTACCTTCTAAAGCACTAAATTCAACTAATTGACCGTAGTTTCGGCAATTTTCTACTAAGGTATAATTTTAAATTAATTTGTCGTACCACCAGTTTTTCCAAATCTGGGTGTAAAATTTAATTAACCGGCATCAATGCTCGCAATTTCCTTCAATTGATCGTAGTGCCCACAATCACCTTATGAGGCATTAAATTAAATCAGCCATCCTTATTGCCGCAGTTACCTTCTAAAGCACTAAATTCAACTAATTGACCGTAGTTTTGACAATTTTCATCTAAGGTATAAAATTGAATTAATTTGCCTACCACTCGCTTTTACAAATCTGGGCGTAAAATTTAATTAACTGGCATCAATGCTCACAATTTCCTTCTAAGAAATTAAATCTAATTGTCCTCCATAGACACTATTTCCTTCTAAAGCACCAAATAAAATTAATTGGCCGTATCGGCCTCGAACGCACACTAAGGCATTAAAATAAATCGATTGGCCTTAGTGCCCACTATTACCTTCCAAGGCACAATATTAAATTAATTGTCCTTATTGCCATCAATTACATTCTAAAGCACGTATTAAAAATTATTATCAGTACTCTCCAAAGTTTCCTCGTGAGGCTAAAAGTTATATTAACTTGCCTTAGTACCCGTAATTGCCTTCAGAGGCACAAAATTAAATTTACTGCCCTCAGTGCCCACAATTTTGCCTTCTAAGAAATTATGTGTAACTAATTGTCCTTAGCATCCACAATTGCCTACAGAGGCATTACATTAAATTAATTGGTTGTACCGGCCCCAATTGCACACTAAGACATTAAATTAAATCAATTGGCCTTAGTGGCAACAATTGCTTATGACACATTTAGTTAAATCAATTGCTCGTAGTGCCCACAATAAATTTATGAGGCATTAAATTAAATTAGTCATCCTTATTGCCATAGTTACCTTTTAAATACTAAATTCAACTAATGGACCGTAGTTTCGGCAATTTTCTACTAAGGTATAAAATTGTGGTAATAAGGACAATTAATTTAAATTTAATGTCTGCGTAAAATTTAATTAAACTGTCAACAATGCTCACCATTTCCTTCTAAGAAATTAAATTTAATTAATTGACCTTTGCAGACACAATTTCCTTCTAAGGCACTAAATAAAATTACTTGGTAGTATCGCCCTCGAACGCACACTAAGGCATTAAAATAAATCGCTTGGCCTTAGTGCCCACCATCGCCTTCCGAGGCGCGATATTAAATTAATTGTCCTTATTGCCACAATTATGTTCTAAATCACTTATTTGAAATTGTTATCACCACTCCCTAGAGTTTCCTAGCGAGGGTTAAAGTTATATTAATTTGCCTTAGACCCGTAACTGACACATTTAGTTAAATCAATTGATCGTAGTGCCCAGAATCGCCTTATGAGGCATTAAATTAAATTAGTCATCCTTATTGCCACAGTTACCTTCTAAAGCACTAAATTCAACTAATAGACCTTAGTTTCGGCAGTTTTCTACTAAGGTATAAAATTAAATTAATTTGCAGTATCACCCGCTTTTCCAAATCTGGGCATAAAGTTTAATTAACTGGCATCAATGCTCGCAATTTTCCTCTAAGCAATTAAATCTAATTGTCCTTCACAGACACAATTTCCTTCTAAGGCATAAAATAAAATTAATTGGCCGTATCGCTCTCGAACGCACTCTAAGGCATTAAAATAAATTGATTAGCCTTATTGCCCACTATTGCCTTCCGAGGCACGATATTAAATCAATTGTTCTTATTGCCACAATTACATTCTAAAGCACTTATTTAAAATTATTATCACTACTTCCCAAAGTTTCCTAGTGAGGCTTAAACTTATATTAACTTGCCTTAGTACCTTACGTAATTGCCTTCAGACACAAAATTAAATTTACGGGTCTCCATGCCCACAATTTCCTTCCAAGAAATTATGTGTAACTAATTTTCCTTAGCATCCACAATTGCCTTCAGAGGAATTAAATTAAATTAATTGATCATACCACCCCCAATTGTACCCTAAGACATTAAATTAAATCAACTGGCCATGGTGGCTACTATTGCTTACGACACGTTACGTTAAATCAATTGATCGTAATGCCCACAATCGCCTTATGAGGCATTAAATTAAATTGGACATATTTATTGCCACAGTTACCTTCTAAAGCACTAAATTCAACTAATTGACAGTAGTTTTGGCAATTTTGTGCTAAGGTATAAAATTAAATTAATTTGTCGTACCACCCATTTTTCCAAATCTGGGCTTAAAATTTAATTAATTGCCATCAATGCTCGCAATTTCCTTCTAAGAAATTAAATCTAATTCTCCTTCACAGATGCAATTTCCTTCTAAGGCACAAAATAAAATTGTTAATTGGCCGTATCCCTCCCGAACGCACTCTAAGGCATTAAAATAAATTGATTGGCCTTAGTGCCAACTATTGCCTTCCGAGGCACGATATTAAATCAATTGTCCTTATTGCCACAATTACATTCTAAAGCACGTATTTAAAATTATTATCAGTACTCACCAAAGTTTCCAAGTGAGGCTTAAAGTTATATTAACTTGCCTTAGTACCCGTAATTGCCTTCAGAGGCACAAAATTAAATTTACTGGCCTCCATGCCCAACAATTGCCTTCTAAGAAATTATGTGTAACTAATTGTCCTTAGCAACCACTATTGCCTTCAGAGGCATTAAATTAAATTAATTGGTCATACCACCCCGAATTGCATACTAAGACATTAAATTAAATCAATTGGCCTTAGTGGCAACATTTGTTTATGACACATTTAGTTAAATCAATTGATCGTAGTGCCCACAATCGCCTTATGCGGCATTAGATTAAATTAGTCATCCTTATTGCCACAGTTACCATTCTAAAATACTAAATTCAACTAATTGACCATAGTTTCGGCAATTTTCAACTAAGGTGTAAAATTAAATTAATTTGCCGTACCATCCATTTTTCCAAATCTGGGCGTAAAATTTAATTAACTTGCATCAATGCTCGCAATTTCCTTCGAAGAAATTACATCTAATTGTCCTCCATAAACATTATTTCCATCTAAGGAACCAAATAAAATTAATTGGCCGTATCGCCCTCGAACGCACAATAAGGCATTAAAATAAATCGATTGGCCTTAGTGCCCACAATTACCTTCCGAGGCACGATATTAAATTAATTGTCCTTATTGCCACAATTACATTCTAAAGCACGTATTAAAAATTATTATCAGTACTCCCCAAAGTTTCCTCGTGGGGCTTAAAGTTATATTAACTTGCCTTAGCACCCGTAATATACCTTCAGAGGCACAAAATTAAACTTACTGGCCTCAATTGACAATTTTCTAATGTGTTATGTGTAACTAATTGTCCTTAGGATGTCGTGGCATCCACAATTGCCTTCAGAGGCATTACATTAAATTAATTGGTCGTACCGCCCCCAATTGCGCACTAAGACATTAAATTAAATCAATTGGGCATAGTGGCAACAATTGCTTATGACACATTTAGTTAAATCAATTGATCGTAGTGCCCACAATCGCCTTATGAGGCATTAAATTAAATTAGTCATCCTTATTGCCACAGTTACCTTCTAAAATACTAAATTCAACTAATTGACCATAGTTTCGGCAATTTTCTACTAAGGTATAAAATTAAATTAATTTTCCGTACCACCCGTTTTTCTAAATCTGGGCAGAAAATTTTATTTACTGTCAACAATGCTCACAATTTCCTTCTAAGAAATTAAATTTAATTAATTGACCTTCGCAGACACAATTTCCTTCTAAGGCACTAAATAAAATTACTTGTCCGTATCGCCCTCGAACGCATACTAAGGCATTAAAATAAATCGATTGGCCTTAGTGCCCAGTATCGCTTTCGAATCGCGATATTTAAGCGTAAAATTAATTGTCCTTATTGCCACAATTACATTCTAAAGCACTTATTTGAAATTGTTATCAGTACTTCCTGAAGTTTACTTGTGAGGCTTAAAGTTATATTAATTTCCCTTAGTACCCGTAACAGGGTTCAGTGGCACAAAATTAAATTTACTGGCCTCAATGCCCACAATTGCCTTCTAAAAAATTATATGTAACTAATTGTCCTTAGCACCCACAATTGCCTTCGGAGGCATTAAATTAAATTAATTGGTCGTACAGACCCCAATTGCACACAAAGACATTAAATTAAATCAACTGGCCATAGTGGCAACTATTGATTACGACACATTCAGTTAAATCAATTGATCATAGTGCCCACAATCGCCTTATGAGGCATTAAATTAAATTAGTCATCCTTATTGCCATAGTTACCTTCTAAAATACAAAATTCAACTAATTGACCATAGTTTCGGCAATTTTCTACTAAGGTATAAAATTGAATTAATTTGCCGTACCACACGCTTTTACAAAATAGAAGAAAATTGCTGCCTCTGGGCGTAAAATTTAATTAACTGGCATCAATGCTCGCAATTTCCTTCTTAGAAATTAAATCTATTTGTCCTCCATAGAAACTATTTCCTTCTAAGGCACCAAATAAAATTAATTGGCCATATCGCCCTCGAACGCACACTAAGGTATTAAAATAAATCGATTGGCCTTAGTGCCCATTATTACCTTCCGAGACACGATATTCAATTAATATTCCTTATTGCCACAATTACATTCTAAAGCACGTATTAAAAATTATTATCAGTACTCCCCAAAGTTTCCTAGTGGGGCTTAAAGTTATATTAACTTGCCTTAGTACCCGTAATTGCCTTCAGAGGCACAAAATTAAATTTACTGGCCTCAGTGCCCACAATTGCCTTCTAAGAAATTATGTGTAACTAATTGTCCTTAGCATCCACAATTTCCTTCAGAGGCATTACATTAAATTAATTGGTCGTACCGCCCCCAATTGCACACTAAGACATTAAATTAAATCAATTGGCCGAATTTAAATTAGTGGCAACAATTGCTTATGACACTTTTAGTTAAATCAATTGATCGTAGTGCCCACAATCGCCTTATGAGGCATTAAATTAAATTAGTCATCCTTATTGCCATAGTTACCGTCTAAAATAAAAAATTCAACTAATTGACCATAGTTTCGGCAATTTTCTACTAAGGTATAAAATTGAATTAATTTGCCGTACCACCCGCTTTTACAAATCTGGGCGTAAAATTTAATTAACTGGCATCAATGCTCGCAATTTCCTTCTTAGAAATTAAATCTAATTGTCCTCCATAGAAACTATTTCCTTCTAAGGCACCAAATAAAATTAATTGGCCATATCGCAATCGAACGCACACTAAGGCATTAAAATAAATCGATTGGCCTTAGTGCCCACTATCGCCTTCTTAGGCGCGATATTTAATTAATTGTCCTTATTGCCACAATTACATTCTAAAGCACTTATTTGAAATTGTTATCAGTACTTCCTAAAGTTTCCTTGTGAGGCTTAAATTGTTATATTAATTTGCCTTAGTACCCGTAATAGATTTAATTGAAAATTAAATCAATAGTTGCCTCAATGCCCACAATTGCCTTCTAAAAAATTATATGTAACTAATTGTCCTTGGCATCCACAATTGCATTCGGAGGCACTAAATTAAATTAATTGGTCGTACAGAACCCAATTGCACACAAAGCCATTAAATTAAATCAACTGGCCATAGTGGCAACTATTGATTACGACACATTCAGTTAAATCAATTGATCGTAGTGCCCACAATCGCCTTATGAGGCATTAAATTAAATTAGTCATCCTTATTGCCACAGTTACCATCTAAAACACTAAATTCAACTAATAGACCTTAGTTTCGGCAATTTTCTACTAAGGTATAAAATTAAATTAATTTGCCGTACCACCCGCATTTCCAAATCTGGGCAGAAAATTTAATTAACTGTCATCAAAGCACGGAATTCCCATCTAAGAAATTAAATTTGATTAATTATCCTTCGCAGACATACATCAATTTCCTTCTAAGGCACTAAATAAAATTACTTGGCCGTATCGCCCTCGAACTCACACTAAGGCATTAAAATAAATCGATTGGCCTTAGTGCCCACTATTACCTTCCGAGACACGATATTAAATTAATTGTCCTTATTGCCACAATTACATTCTAAAGCACGTATTAAAAATTATTATCAGTACTTCCCAAAGTTTCCTCGTGAGGCTTAAAGTTATATTAACATGCCTTAGTACCCGTAATTGGCTTCAGAGGCACAAAATTAAATTTACTGGCCTCAGTGCCCACAATTGCCTTCTAAGAAATTATGTGTAACTAATTGTCCTTAGCATCCACAATTGCCTTCGGCGGCATTACATTAAATTAATTGGTCGTACATCCCCCAATTGCACACTAAGACATTAAATTAAATCAATTGGCCTTAGTGGCAACAATTGCTTATGACACATTTAGTTAAATCAATTGATCGTAGTGCCCACAATCGCCTTATGAGGCATTAAATTAAATTAATGTAATTAATGTCATCCTTATTGCCACAGTTACATTCTAAAGCACTAAATTCAACTAATAGACCTTAGTTTCGGCAATTTTCTACTAAGGTATAAAATTAAATTAATTTGCAGTATCACCCGCTTTTCCAAATCTGGACAGAAAATTTAATAACTGGCATCAATGCTTGCAATTTCCTTCAAAGAAATTAAATATAATTGTACTTCACAGACATAATTTCCTTCTAAGGCAGAAAATAAAATTAATTGGCCGTATCGCCCTCGAACGCACACAAGGGCATTAAAATAAATCGATTGGCCTTAGTGCCCACTATTGCTTTCCGAGGTACGATATTAATTTAATTATCCTTATTGCCACAATTAGATTCTAAAGCACATATTTGAAATTATTATCTGTCCTCCCTAAAGTTTCCTAGCGAGGCATAAAGTTATATTAACTTGCTATGGTACCCATAATAGCCTTCGGAGGCACAAAATTAAATTTACTGGCCTCAATGCCCACAATTGCCTTCTAAAAAATTATTTATGTAACTAATTGTCCTTAGCACCCACAATTGCATTCGGAGGCATTAAATTAAATTAATTGGTTGTACAGACCCCAATTGCACACAAGGACATTAAATGAAATCAACTGGCCACAGTGGCAACTATTGATTACAACATATTCAGTTAAATCAATTGATCGTAGTGCCCACAATCGCCTTATGAGGCATTAAATTAAATTAGTCATCCTTATTGCCACAGTTACGTTCTAAAATACTAAATTCTACTAATAGACCTTAGTTTCGGCAATTTTCTACTATGGTATAAAATTAAATTAATTTGCCGTCCCACCCGCATTTCCAAATCTGGGCAGAAAATTTAATTAACTGTCATCAATGCACGGAATTTCCATCTAAGAAATTAAATTTAATTAATTATCCTTCGCAGACATAATGTACTTCTAAGGCACTAAATAAAATTACTTGCCGTATCGCCCTCGAACTCACACTAAGGCATTAAAATAAATCGATTGGCCTTCTATTGCCTTCCGCAGGGCACGATATTAAATTAATTGTCTTAATTGCCACAATTACATTCTAAAGCACGTATTAAAAATTATTATCAGTACTCCCCAAAGTTTCCTAGTGGGGCTTAAAGTTATATTAACTTGCCTTAGTACCCGTAATTGCCTTCAGAGGCACAAAATTAAATTTACTGGCCTCAATGCCCACAAGTGCCTTCTAGGAAATTATGTGTATCTAATTGTCCTTAGCATCCACAATTGCCTTCAGAGGCATTACGTTAAATTAATTGGTCGTACATCCCCCAATTGCACACTAAGACATTAAATTAAATCAATTGGCCTTAGTGGCAACAATTGCTTACGACACATTTAGTTAAATCAATTGATCATAGTGCCCACAATCGCCTTATGAGGCATTAAATTAAATTAGTCATCCTTATTGCCACAGTTACCTTCTAAAGCACTAAATTCAACTAATAGATCTTAGTTTCGGCAATTTTCTACTAAGGTATAAAATTAAATTAATTAGTAGTAGATGTCACCCGCTTTTCCAAATCTGGGCGTAAAATTTAATTAACTGGCATCAACGCACGCAATTTCCTTCTAAGAACTACGATCAATTGTCCTTCAGACACACACAAAATAAAATTAATTGGCCGTATCCCTCTCAAACACACTCTAAGGCATTAAAATAAATTGATTGGCCTTAGTGCCCACTGTTGCCTTCCGGGCACGATAATAAATCAATTGTCCTTATTGCCACAATTACATTCTAAAGTACTTATTTAAAATTATTATCAGTACTCCCCAAAGTTTCCTAGTGAGGCATAAAGTTATATTAACTTGCTTTAGTACCTATAATTGCCTTCAGAGGCACAAATTTAAATTTACTGGCCTCCATGCCCACAATTGCCTTCTAAGAAATTATATGTAACTAATTGTCCTTAGCGTCCACAATTGCCTTCAGAGGCATTAAATTAAATTAATTGGTTCTACCGCCCCAATTGTACACTAAGACATTAAATTAAATCAATTGGCCTCAGTGGCAACTGTTGCTAACGGCACATTCAGTTAAATCAATTGATCGTATTGCCCGCAATCGCCTTATGAGGCTTAAATTAAATTAGCCATCCTTATGGCCACAATTACCTTCTAAAACGTTAAATTCAACTAATTGACAGTAGTTTCGACAATTTTCTTCTAAGGTATAATATTAAATTAATTTGCCGTACCACCCGCTTTTGCAAATCTGGTCGTAAAATTTAATTAACTGGCATCAATGCTGGCAATTTCCTTCTAAGAAATTAAATCTAATTGTCCTTCACACACACAATTTCCTTCTAAGGCACCAAATAAAATTAATTGACCGTTTCACCCTCGAACGCACACTAAGGCATTAAAATAAATCGAGTGGCCTTAGGGCCCGCTATTGCCTTCCGAGGCACATTATTAAATTAATTGTCCTTATTGCCGCAATTACATTCTAAAGGACGTATTAAAAATTATTATCAATACTCCCCAAAGTTTCCTGCTGAGGCTTAAAGTTATATTAACTTTATGCCTTATTACCCGAAATTGCCTTTAGAGGCACAAAATTAAATTTACTGGCCTCAATGCTCACAATTGCCTTCTAAGAAATTGTATGTTACTCTTGTCCTTAGCACCAACAATTGCCTTCAATGGCATTAAATTAAATTAATTGGTCGTACAGACCCCAATTGCACACAAAGACATTAAATTATCAACTGGCCTTAGTGGCAACTATTGCTTACGACACATTTAGTTAAATCAATTGATCGTAGTGTCCACAATCGGCTTATGAGGCATTAAATTAAATTAGTCATCCTTATTGCCACAGTTGCCTTCTAAAACACTAAATTCAACCAATAGACCTTAGTTTCGGCAATTTCCTACTAAGGTATAAAATTAAATTAATTTGCCGTACCACCCACTTTTCCAAATCTGGGCAAAAAATTTAATTAACTGTCATCAATGCATGGAATTTCCTTCTAAGAAATTAAATTTAATTATTTGTCCTTCACAGACACAATTTCCCTTCTAAGGCACTAAATAAAATTACTTGGCCGTATCGCCCTAGAACTCACATTAAGGCATTAAAATAAATCAATTGGCCTTAGTGCCCACTATTGCCTTCCGGGGCATGATATTAAATTAATTGTCCTTATTGCCACAATTACATTCCAAAGCATTCATTTAAAATTATTATCAGTACTCCCCAAAGTTTCCTAGTGAGGCTTAAAGTTATATTAACTTGCCTTAGTACCCGTAATTGCTTTTAGAGGCACAAAATTAAATTTACTGGTCCCAATGCCCATATTTGCCCTCTAAGAAATTATGTGTAACTAATTGTCCTTACCTTCCACAATTACCTTCAGAGGCATTAAATAAAATTAATTGGTCATACACTTTAATTGCACACTAAGACAATAAATTAAATCAATTGGCCTCAGTGGCAACTATTGCTTACGACACATTTAGTTAAATCAATGGATCGTAATGCCCACAATCGCCTTATGAGGCATTAAATTAAATTAGTAGACATCCTTATTGCCACAGTTACCTTCTAAAGCACTGAATTCTTCTAATAGACCTTAGTTTCAGTAATTTTCTACTAAGGTATAAAATTAAATTAATTTGTCGTATCACCCGCTTTTCCAAATCTGCGCGTAAAATCAAATTAACTGGCATCAATGTGTTAAGTTGATGTAATTTAATGTGTTAGTGTGCAATTGGGGTCGGTACGACCAATTAATTTAATTTGATGCCGGTGAAGGCAATTGTTGGTGCTAAGGACAATTAGTTACATACAATTTCTTAGAAGGCAATTGTGGGCATCGAGGCCGGTAAATTTAATTTTGTGCCTCTGCAGGCTATTACGGGTACTAAGGGAAATTAATATAACTTTAAGTCTCGCTAGGAAACTTTAGGAAGCACTGATAACAATTTCAAATTAGTGCTTTAGAATGTAATTGTGGCAATAAGGACAATTAATTTAATATCGTGCCTCAGAAGGCAATAGTGGGCACTAAGGCCAATCGATTTTATTTTAATGCCTTAGTGCGAGTTCAAGGGCGATACGGCCAAGTAATTTTATTTAGTGCCTTAGAAGGAAATTGTGTCTGCGGAGGTCAATTAATTAAATTTAATTTTTTTGAAGTAAATTGCTAGCATTGATGACAGTTCCCTTAAATAAGAGACACCCGTTTGGAGGCATTAAATGTACGGAAAATTAATTTAATTTTATACCTTAGTAGAAAATTGTTGAAACTATGGTCAATTAGATGAATTTAGTACTTTAGAAGGTAACTGTCGCAATAAGGATGACTAATTCAATTTAATGCCTCATAAGGCGATTGTGGGCACTACGATCAATTGATTTAACGGAATATCTCGTAAGCATCAGTTGCCACTAAGGCAAATTGATTTAATTTATTGTTTTAGTGTGCAATTGGAGGCGGTACGACAAATTAATTTAATTTAATACCTCTGAAGGCAATTGTTTGTGCTAAGGACAATTAGTTACATACAATTTCTTAGAAGGCAAATGTGGAGCGCATTGAGGCCAGTAAATTTAATTTTGTTCCTCTGACGGTAATTACGGGTATTTAGGCAAATTAATATAACCTTTGGCCTCGCTAGGAAACTCTGGGGAGTACTGATAACAATTTCAAATAAGTGCTTTAGAATGTAATTGTGGCAAGAAGGACAATTAATTTAATTTCGTGCCCCGGAAAGTAATAGTGGGCACGAAGGCCAATCAATTTATTTTAATGCCTTAGAGTGCGTTCGAGAGCGATACAATCAATTAATTCTATTTAGTGCCTCGGAAGGAAATCGTGTCTTTGAAGGACAATTAATTAAATTTAATTTCTTAGAAGGAAATTGTGAGCATTGATGCCAGTTAATTGAATTTTACGCTCAGATTTGAAAAAACAGATGGTACGGCAAATTAATTTAATTTTATACCTTAGTAGAAAATTGCCGAAACTGTGGTCAGTTAGTTGAATTTAGTGTTTTAGAAGGTAATTGTGGCAATAAGGATGACTAATTTAATTTAATGCCTGCGTAAAGTAATAAGGCGATTGTGGGCATTACGATCAATTGAGTTAACTGAATGTGTCGTAAGCAATTGTTGCCACTAAGGCCAATTGATTTAATTTAATGTCTTAGTGTGCAATTGGGGTCGGTACGACCAATTAATTTAATTTAATGCCTCTGAAGGCAATTATTGGTGCTATGGACAATTAGTTACATATAATTTCTTAGAAGGCAAATGTGGGCATTCAAACCAGTATATTTAATTTTGTGCCTCTGAAGGCTATTACGGATACTAAGGCAAATTAATATAACTTTAAGCCTCGCTAGGAAAGTTTACGGTGTACTAATAACAATTTCAAATAAGTGATTTAGAATGTAATTGTGGCAATGAGTACAATTAATTTAATATCGTGCCTCGGAAGAGAATAGTGGGCACTAAGGCCAATCGATTTATTTTAATGCCTTAGAGTGCGTTCGAGAGCGATACGGCCAAGTAATTTTATTTAGTGCCTTAGAAGGAAATTGTTTCTGTGAAGGTCAACTTAATTAATTTTAATTTCTTAGAAGGAAATTGCAAGGATTGACGCCAGTTAATTAAATTTTACGCCCAGATTTGGAAAAATGGATGGTCCGGCAAATTAATTGAATTTTATTCCGTAGCAGAAAATTGTCGAAACCACGGTCAATTAGTTGAATTTAGTGCCCTAGAAGGTAACTATGGCAATAAGGATGACTAATTTAATTTAATGCCTCATAAGGCGATTGTGGGCACTACGATCAATTGATTTAACTGAATGTGTCGTGAGCAATAGTTGCCATTAAGGCCAATTGATTTATTTTAATGTCTTAGTGTGGAATTGGGGTCGGTACGACCAATTAATTTAATTTAATTCCTCAGAAGACAATTGTGGATGCTAATGACAATTAGTTAGACATAATTTCTTAGAAGGCATTTGTGGGCATTGAGGCCAGTAAATTTAATTTTATGCCTCTGAAGGCAATTACGGGTGTTAAGGAAAATTAAAATAACATTAAGCCTCGCTAGGAAGACTCTAGGGAGTACTGATAACAATTTCAAATGAGTACTTTAGAATGTAATTGTGGCAATAAAGACAATTAATTTAATATCGTGCCTCAGAAAGCAACAGCGTGCACTAAGGCCAATCAATTTATTTTAATGCCTTAGAGTGTGTCCGAGAGCGATACAGCAAATTAATTTTATTTAGTGCCTTAGAAGGAAATTGTGTCTATGAAGGTCAATTAATTAAAGTTAATTTCTTAGAAGGAAATTGCGAGCTTTGATGACAGTTAATTAAATTTTACACCCAAATTTGGAAATAAAATTAATTTGCTGTATCGCTCTCGGACACACTCTAAGGCCTGTCTCTTATACGAAACTACGGCAATTTGTTGAATTTTGTGCTTTAGAAGGTAATTTTGGCAATAAGGATGACAAATTTAATTTAATGCCTCATAAGGCGATTGTGGGCACTACGATCAATTGATTTAACGGAATGTGTCGTAAGCGATAGTTGCCACTAAGGCCAACTAATTTAATAAAGTTATTAATGTTTCGGTGAGCAATTGGGGGCTGTATACACAATTCAGTTAAATCAATTAAATTAATTGTTGTATACTAAGGACAATTAGTGTACATATAATTTCTTAGAAGGCAAAGAGACACATCTGAGTCCAGTAAATTTAATTTTCTGCCTCTGACGGCAATTACGGGTACTAAGGCAAATTAATATAAGCTTACTCGCTAGAAAACTTTAAGGCGCTTCGATAACATATTCAAATTAGTGCTTTACAATGTAATTGTGGCAATAGGGACAATGAATTTAATATCGTGCCGCGGAAAGCAATAGTGGGTACTAAGGCCAATCAATTTATTTTAATGCCTTAGAGTGCGTTCGAGAGCGATACGGCCAATTAATTTTATTTAGTGCCTTAGAAGGAAATTGTGTCTACGAAGGTCAATTAATTCAATTTAATTTCTTCGAAAGAAATTGCGAGCATTGATGACAATTAATTTAATTTTACGCCCATATTTGGAAAAATGAGTGGTATCTGCGGCAATTAATTTAATTTTATACCTTAGTTGAAAATTGCCGAAACTACGGTCAATTAGTTGAATTTAGTGCTTTGGAAGGTAACTGTGGCAATAAGGATGAATAATTTAATATAATGCCAACTATTGCTTGCGATCAATTGATTTAACTGAATGTGTCGTAAGCAATAGTTGCCACTAAGGCCAATTGATTTAATTTAATATCTTAGTGTGCAGTTGGGGGCGGTATGACCAATTAATTTCATTTAATGCCTCTGTAGGCAATTTTGGATGCTAAGGATAATTAGTTACACATAATTTCTTAGAAGCCAATAATGGGCATTGAGGCCAGTAAATTTAATTTTGTGCCTGTGAAGGTGCAATTACGGTCTGTACGACCAATTAATTTAATTTAGAAGGTGTTATCAGTACTCCCCAGAGTCTGATAATAATTTTAAATAAGTGCTTTAGAATGTAATTGTGGCAATAAGGACAATTAATTTAGTATCGTGCCCTAGAAGATATATAAAGGGCGCTAAGGCCAATTGATTTATTTTAATGCCTTAGAGTGTGTTCGAGAGCGACACGACCACTTAATGTTATTTTGTGCCTTAGAAGGAAATCGTGTCTGTGAAGGACAATTAGTTACATTTAATTTCTTAGAAGGAAATTGCGAGCATTGATGCCAGTTAATTAAATTTTACGCCCAGATTTGGAAAAATGGGTGGTAATGCAAATTAATTTAATTTAATACCTTAGTAGAAAATTGCCGAAACTAAGGTCTATTAGTTGAATTTAGTGTTTTAGAAGTTAACCGTGGCAATAAGGATGACTAATTTAATTGAATGCCTCTAAAGGCGATTTTGGGCATTACGATCAATTGATTTAATGAATGTAAGTAATAATAGTCGCCACTAAGGCCAGTTGATTTAATTTAATGTTTTAGAGTGCAATTGGGGTCCATACGACCAATTAATTTATTTTAATGCCTCTGAAGGCAATTGTTGGTGCTAAGGACAATTAGTTACATATCTAATTAATTTTTTAGAAGGCAACTCTGGGCATAGAGGCCAGTAAATTTAATTTTGTGCCTCTAAAGGCAATTACGGGTACTGAGGGAAATTAATAAAACATTAAACCTTGATAGGAAACTTTAGGCCGTACTGATGACTCATTTTAATACGTGTTTTAGAATGTAATTGTGGCATAAGGACAATTAATTTAATATCGTGCCTCGGAAAGCAATAGTGGGCATTAAGGCCAATCATTTTATTTTAATGCCTTAGTGTGCGTTCGAGGGCGATACGGCCAATTAATTTTATTTTGTGCCTTAGAAGGAAATCGTGTCTGTGAAGGAAAATTAGTTAAATATAATTTCTTAGAAGGAAATTGCGAGCATTGATGCCAGTTAATTAAATTTTCTGCCCAAATTTGGAAAAATGGATGGTACGGCAAATTAATTTAACCTTATAGCTTAGTAGAAAGGACACATCTAGATGTGTATAAGAGAAAGAATGTAATGCATCACCATCCTGGCAATAAGGATGACTAATTTAACTTAATGCCTCATAAGGCGATTGTGAGCACTACGATCAATTGATTTAACCGAATGTGTCGTAAGCAGTAGTTGCCACTAAGGCCAATTGATTTAATTTAATGTCTTAGTGTGCAATTGGGAGCGGTAGCGCCAATTAATTTAATTTAATGCCTCTTAACCACAATTCCTGTTGCTAAGGGAAATTAGTTACACATAATTTCTTAGAAGGCAATTGTTGGCACTAACGCCAAAGCCATTAAATTAAATCAACTGGCCATAGTGGCAACTATTGATTACGACACATTCAGTTAAATCAATTGATCGTTGTGCCCACAATCGCCTTTTGAGGCATTAAATTAAATTAGTCATCCTTACTGCCACAGTTACCTTCTAAAACACTAAATTCAACTAATAGACCTTAGTTTCGGCAATTTTCTACTAAGGTATAAAATTAAATTAATTTGCCGTACCACCCGATTTCCAAATCTGGGCAAAACTACGGTTAATGACGGTTGAATTTAGGCTTTAGAATTCCCAACTGTGGCAATTAAACATGACTAATCCTTCGACATAATTTCCTTCTAAGGCACTAAATAAAATTACTTGGCCTTATCGCCCTCGAACTGACACTAAGGCATTAAATTTAAATCGATTGGCCTTAGTGCCCACTATTACCTTCCGAGACTTTATTAAATTAATTGTCCTTATTGCCACAATTACATTACTAAAGCACGTATTAAAAATTATTATCAGTACTCCCCAAAGTTTCCTCGTGGGGCTTAAAGTTATATTAACTTGCCTTAGCACCCGTAATTACCTTCAGAGGCACAAAATTAAATTTACTGGCCTCAGTGCCCACAATTGCCTTCTAAGAAATTATGTGTAACTAATTGTCCTTAGCATCCACAATTGCCTTCAGAGGCATTACATTAAATTAATTGGTCGTACCGCCCCCAATTGCACACTAAGACATTAAATTAAATCAATTGGGCATAGTGGCAGCAATTGCTTATGACACATTGCATCTCTTATACACATCTAGTTAAATCAATTGATCGTAGTGCCCACAATCGCCTTATGAGGCATTAAATTAAATTAGTCATCCTTATTGCCACAGTTACCTTATAAAATACTAAATTCAACTAATTGACCATAGTTTCGGCAATTTTCTACTAAGGTATAAAATGAAATTAATTTTCCGTATCACCCGTTTTTCTAAATCCGGGCAGAAAATTTTATTTACTGTCAACAATGCTCACAATTTCTTTCTAAGAAATTAAATTTAATTAATTGACCTTCGCAGACACAATTTCCTTCTAAGGCACTAAATAAAATTACTTGTCTGTATCGCCCTCGAACGCATACTAAGGCATTAAAATAAATCGATTGGCCTTAGTGCCCAGTATCGCCTTCCGAGGCGTGATATTTAATTAATTGTCCTTATTGCCACAATTACATTCTAAAACACTTATTTGAAATTGTTATCAGTACTTTCTGAAGTTTCCTTGTGAGGCTTAAAGTTATATTAATTTCCCTTAGTACCCGTAATTCCAGGGTTCAGTGGCACAAAATTAAATTTACTGGCCTCAATGCCCACAATTGCCTTCTAAAAAATTATATGTAACTAATTGTCTTTAGCACCCACAATTGCCTTCGGAGGCATTAAATTAAATTAATTGGTCGTACACCCCAATTGCACACAAAGACATTAAATTAAATCAACTGGCCATAGTGGCAACTATTGATTACGACACATTCAGTTAAATCAATTGATCATCTTGCCCACAATCGCCTTATGAGGCATTAAATTAAATTAGTCATCCTTATTGCCATAGTTACCTTCTAAAATAAAAAATTCAACTAATTGACCATAGTTTCGGCAGTTTTCTACTAAGGTATAAAATTGAATTAATTTGCCGTACCACCCGCTTACACTCCTGGCGTAAAATTTAATTAACTGGCATCAATGCTCGCAATTTCCTTCTTAGAAATTAAATCTAATTGTCCTCCATAGAAACTATTTCCTTCTAAGGCACCAAATAAAATTAATTGGCAGAGCATATCGCCCTCGAACGCACACTAAGGCATTAAAATAAATCGATTGGCCTTAGTGTCCACTATTACCTTCCGAGACACGATATTAAATTAATATTCCTTATTGCCACAATTACATTCTAAAGCACGTATTAAAAATTATTATCAGTACTCCCCAAAGTTTCCTAGTGAGGCATAAAGTTATATTAACTTGCTTTAGTACCTATAATTGCCTTCAGAGGCACAAATTTAAATTTACTGGCCTCCATGCCCACAATTGCCTTCTAAGAAATTATATGTAACTAATTGTCCTTAGCGTCCACAATTGCCTTCAGAGGCATTAAATTAAATTAATTGGTTGTACCGCCCCCAATTGCACACTAAGACATTAAATTAAATCAATTGGCCTCAAGTGGCAACTATTGCTATTTACACATTCAGTTAAATCAATTGATCGTATTGCCCACAATCGCCTTATGAGGCATTAAATTAAATTAGTCATCCTTATTGCCATAGTTACCGTCTAAAATAAAAAATTCAACTAATTGACCATAGTTTCGGCAATTTTCTACTAAGGTATAAAATTGAATTAATTTGTCGTACAACCCGCTTTTACAAATCTGGGCGTAAAATTTAATTAACTGGCATCAATGCTCGCAATTTCCTTCTTAGAAATTAAATCTAATTGTCCTCCATAGAAACTATTTCCTTCTAAGGCACCAAATAAAATTAATTGGCCATATCGCCCTCGAACGCACACTAAGGCATTAAAATAAATCGTTTGGCCTTAGTGCCCACTATCGCCTTCCGAGGCGCGATATTTAATTAATTGTCCTTATTGCCACAATTACATTCTAAAGCACTTATTTGAAATTGTTATCAGTACTTCCTAAAGTTTCCTTGTGTCTCTTATACACATCTTAATGTGCCTTAGTACCCGTAATAGGGTTCAGAACCACAAAATTAAATTTACTGGCCTCAATGCCCACAATTGCCTTCTAAAAAATTATTGTAACTAATTGTCCTTGGCATCCACAATTAGTGTGCCTTCGGAGGCACTACATTAAATTAATTGGTAAGAACCCAATTGCACACAAAGCCATTAAATTAAATCAACTGGCCATTTGGCAACTATTGGTTACGACACATTCAGTTAAATCAAGAGATCGGGATGCTAATTTTCGCCTTAAGAGGCATTAAATTAAATTAGTCATCCTTAATGCCACAGTTACATCTAAAACACTAAATTCAACTAATAGACCTTAGTTTCGGCAATTTTCTACTAAGTTATAAAATTAAATTAATTTGTGCACACCGCATTTCCAAATCAAGCGAAAATCAATTGATTTAAATATACACATCTAGATGTGTATAAGAGACAGGGATATAAACTTTGATACTGTTTCCTTGTAAGGCACTAAATCTTTGTGTATTAGAGACAGATGCCCTCGAATGTACACTAAGGCATTAAGGCAATCTAGATTGACCTTAGTGCCCACTATTACCTTCCGAGACACGATATTAAATTAATTGAATATCCTTATTGCCACAATTACATTCTAAAGCACGTATTAAATTTAATTATCAGTACTTCCCAAAGTTTCCTAGCGAGGCTTAAGGTTACATTAATTTGCCTTAGTACCCGTAATTGCCTTCGGAGGAACAAAATTAAATTTACTGGCCTCAATGCCCAAAATTGCCTTCTAAGAAATTATGTGTAGCCAATTGTCCTTAGCATCCACAATTGCCTTCATAGGAATTAAATTAAATTAATTGGTCGTACCTCCCCCAATTGCAAACTAAGACATTAAATTAAATCAATTGGCCTTAGTGGCAACTAGTGCTTACGACACATTCAGTTAAATCAATCGATCGTAATGCCCACAATCGCCTTATGAGGCATTAAATTAAATTAGTCATCCTTATTGCCACAGTTACATTCTAAAGCACTAAATTCAACTAATAGACCTTAGTTTCGGCAATTTTCTACTAAGATATAAAATTGTTCCTAATTTACAGTATCACCCGCTTTTCCAAATCTGGACGAAAATTTAATTAACTGGCATCAATGCATGCAATTTCCTTCAAAGAAATTAAATATAATTGTACTTCACAGACATAATTTCCTTCTAAGGCAGAAAATAAAATTAATTGGCCGTATCGCCCTCGAACGCACACAAGGGCATTAAAATAAATCGATTGGCCTTAGTGCCCACTATTGATTTCCGAGGCACGATATTAATTTAATTGTCCTTATTGCCACAATTAGATTCTAAAGCACATATTTGAAATTATTATTTGTCCTCCCTAAAGTTTCCTAGCGAGGCATAAAGTTATATTAACTTGCTATGGTACCCATAATAGCCTTCGGAGGCACAAAATTAAATTTACTGGCCTCAATGCCCACAATTGCCTTCTAAAAAATTATATGTAACTAATTGTCCTTAGCACCCACAATTGCATTCGGAGGCATTAAATTAAATTAATTGGTTGTACAGACCCCAATTGCACACAAGGACATTAAATGAAATCGACTGGCCATAGTGGCAACTATTGATTTACAACATATTCAGTTAAATCAATTGATCGTAGTAAGGACAATCGCCTTATGAGGCATTAAATTAAATTAGTCATCCTTATTGCCACAGTTACGTTCTAAAACACTAAATTCTACTAATAGACCTTAGTTTCGACAATTTTCTACTATGGTATAAAATTAAATTAATTTGCCATCCCACCCGCATTTCCAAATCTGGGCAGAAAATTTAATTAACTGTCATCAATGCACGGAATTTCCATCTAAGAAATTAAATTTAATTAATTATCCTTCGTAGACATAATGTCCTTCTAAGGCACTAAATAAAATTACTTGCCGTATCACCCTCGAACTCACACTAAGGCATTAAAATAAATCGATTGGCCTTCTATTGCCTTCCGGGGCACGATATTAAATTATTTGTCTTAATTGCCACAAATACATTCTAAAGCACGTATTAAAAATTAATATCAGTACTCCCCAATGTTTCCTAGTGGGGCTTAAAGTTATATTAACTTGCCTTAGTAACCCGTAATTGCCTTCAGAGGCACAAAATTAAATTTACTGGCTTCAATGCCCACAAGTAGATGTGGAAATTATGTGTATCTAATTAAATTAGCATCCACAATTGCCTTATACACACTAACACATTAAATTACAGGTACACGTAATAGCCTGTATAAGAGACAAAATTAAATTAAATTAATTGTCCTTATTGCCACAATTACATTTGCAAGTACTTAAATTGATTGAAAATAAGTGCTTTAGAATGCTCTTATGGGGCATCTAAGGACCAATTAATTATGGGCACTAAGGCCAAACGATACCTTCTAAAGCACTAAATTCAACTAATAGATCTTAGTTTCGGCAATTTTCTACTAAGGTATAAAATTAAATTAATTAGTAGTATCACCCGCTTTTCCAAATCTGGGCGTAAAATTTAATTAACTGGCATCAACGCACGCAATTTCCTTCTAAGAAATTAATTCTAATTGTCCTTCACAGACACAAATCACAAAATAAAATTAATTGGCCGTAATGCTGTCAAACGCACTCTAAGGCATTAAAATAAATTTATTGGCCTTAGTGCCCACTGTTGCCTTCCGAGGCACGATAATAAATCAATTGTCCTTATTGCCACAATTACATTCTAAAGCACTTATTTAAAATTATTATCAGTACTCCCCAAAGTTTCCTAGTGAGGCATAAAGTTATATTAACTTGCTTTAGTACCTATAATTGCCTTCAGAGGCACAAATTTAAATTTACTGGCCTCCATGCCCACAATTGCCTTCTAAGAAATTATATGTAACTAATTGTCCTTAGCGTCCACAATTGCCTTCAGAGGCATTAAATTAAATTAATTGGTTGTACCGCCCCCAATTGCACACTAAGACATTAAATTAAATCAATTGGCCTCAGTGGCAACTGTTGCTAACGACACATTCAGTTAAATCAATTGATCGTATTGCCCACAATCGCCTTATGAGGCTTAAATTAAATTAGCCATCCTTATTGCCACAATTACCTTCTAAAACATTAAATTCAACATAATTGACAGTAGTTTTGACAATTTTCTTCTAAGGTATAATATTAAATTAATTTGCCGTACCACCCGCTTTTGCAAATCTGGTCGTAAAATTTAATTAACTGGCATCAATGCTGGCAATTTCCTTCTAAGAAATTAAATCTAATTGTCCTTCATACACACAATTTCCTTCTAAGGCACCAAATAAAATTAATTGGCCGTTTCGCCCTCGAACGCACACTAAGGCATTAAAATAAATCGAGTGGCCTTAGGGCCCACTATTGCCTTCCGAGGCACATTATTAAATTAATTGTCCTTATTTCCACAATTACATTCTAAAGGACGTATTAAAAATTATTATCAATACTCCCCAAAGTTTCCTGCTGAGGCTTAAAGTTATATTAACTTGCCTTATTACCCGAAATTGCCTTTAGAGGCACAAAATTAAATTTACTGGCCTCAATGCTCACAATTGCCTTCTAAGAAATTGTATGTTACTAATTGTCCTTAGCACCAACAATTGCCTTCAAATAATGCCTTTGGCATTAAATTAAATTAATTGGTCGTACAGACCCCAATTGCACACAAAGACATTAAATTATCAACTGGCCTTAGTGGCAATGTACTTCGACATTTAGTTAAATCAATTGATCGTAGTGTCCACAATCGCCTTATGAGGCATTAAATTAAATTAGTCATCCTTATTGCCACAGTTGCCTTCTAAAACACTAAATTTAACCAATAGACCTTAGTTTCGGCAATTTCCTACTAAGGTATAAAATTAAATTAATTTGCCGTACCACCCGCTTTTGAAATCTAAGAAAATTTAATTAACTGTCATCAATGCATGGAATTTCCTTCTAAGAAATTAAATTTAATTATTTGTCCTTCACAGACACAATTTCCTTCTAAGGCACTAAATAAAATCACTTGGCCGTATCGCCCTCGAACTCACATTAAGGCATTAAAATAAATCAATTGGCCTTAGTGCCCACTATTGCCTTCTAAGGCATGATATTAAATTAATTGTCCTTATTGCCACAATTATTTTTGCATTCCAAAGCATTCATTTAAAATTATTATCAGTACTCCCCAAAGTTTCCTAGTGAGGCTTAAAGTTATATTAACTTGCCTTAGTACCGTAATTGCTTTTAAATTGTTTTCACTACGATAAATTAGACTGGTCCCAATGCCCATATTTGCCCTCTAAGAAATTATACACAACTAGATGTGTCCTAAGAGACTACAATTACCTTCAGAGGCATTAAATAAAATTAATTGGTCATACCGCCCCCAATTGCACACTAAGACATTGAATTAAATCAATTGGCCTCAGTGGCAACTATTGCTTACGACACATTCAGTTAAATCAATAGATCGTAATGCCCACAATCGCCTTATGAGGTATTAAATTAAATTAGTCATCCTTATTGCCACAGTTACCTTCTAAAGCACTGAATTCAACTAATAGACCTTAGTTTCAGTAATTTTCTACTAAGGTATAAAATTAAATTAATTTGTCGTATCACCCGCTTTTCCAAATCTGCGCGTAAAATCAAATTAACTCGGCATCAATGTGTTAAGTTGATGTAATTTAATGTGTTAGTGTGCAATTGGGGTCGGTACGACCAATTAATTTAATTTGATGCCGGTGAAGGCAATTGTTGGTGCTAAGGACAATTAGTTACATACAATTTCTTAGAAGGCAATTGTGGGCATCGAGGCCGGTAAATTTAATTTTGTGCCTCTGCAGGCTATTACGGGTACTAAGGGAAATTAATATAACTTTAAGTCTCGCTAGGAAACTTTAGGAAGCACTGATAACAATTTCAAATTAGTGCTTTAGAATGTAATTGTGGCAATAAGGACAATTAATTTAATATCGTGCCTCAGAAGGCAATAGTGGGCACTAAGGCCAATCGATTTATTTTAATGCCTTAGTGCGAGTTCAAGGGCGATACGGCCAAGTAATTTTATTTAGTGCCTTAGAAGGAAATTGTGTCTGCGGAGGTCAATTAATTAAATTTAATTTTTTTGAAGTAAATTGCTAGCATTGATGACAGTTAATTAAATTATTACGATTATGCCCAGATTTGGAAAAACGGATGGTACGGAAAATTAATTTAATTTTATACCTTAGTAGAAAATTGTTGAAACTATGGTCAATTAGATGAATTTAGTACTTTAGAAGGTAACTGTCGCAATAAGGATGACTAATTCAATTTAATGCCTCATAAGGCGATTGTGGGCACTACGATCAATTGATTTAACGGAACATCTAGATGTGTATCAGTTGCCACTAAGGCATTGTAAACAATTGATTGGCCTTGTGCAATTGGAAGCGTACGACAAATTAATTTAATTTAATACCTCTGAAGGCAATTGTTGGTGCTAAGGACAATTAGTTACATACAATTTCTTAGAAGGCAAATGTGCGCATTGAGGCCAGTAAATTTAATTTTGTGCCTCTGACGGTAATTACGGGTATTTAGGCAAATTAATATAACCTTAGGCCTCGCTAGGAAACTCTGGGGAGTACTGATAACAATTTCAAATAAGTGCTTTAGAATGTAATTGTGGCAAGAAGGACAATTAATTAATTTAATTTCGTGCCCCGGAAAGTAATAGTGGGCACGAAGGCCAATCAATTTATTTTAATGCCTTAGAGTCTAAGAGCGATACAAATCAATTAATTTTATTTAGTGCCTCGGAAGGAAATCGTGTCTTTGAAGGACAATTAATTAAATTTAATTTCTTAGAAGGAAATTGTGAGCATTGATGCCAGTTAATTGAATTTTACGCTCAGATTTGAAAAAACAGATGGTACGGCAAATTAATTTAATTTTATACCTTAGTAGAAAATTTCTAAGTTATTGGTGCTATGGACAATTAGTTACATATAATTTCTTAGAAGGCAAATGTGGGCATTCAAACCAGTATATTTAATTTTGTGCCTCGGAAGGCTTTACACACTAAGGCAAATTAATATAAATTTAAGCCTCGCTAGGAAAGTTTACGGTGTACTGATAAAAATTTCAAATAAGTGATTTAGAATGTAATTGTGGCAATGAGTACAATTAATTTAATATCGTGCCTCGGAAGAGAATAGTGGGCACTAAGGCCAATCGATTTATTTTAATTCCTTAGAGTGCGTTCGAGAGCAATACCGCCAAGTAATTTTATTTAGTGCCTTAGAAGGAAATTGTTTCTGTGAAGGTCAATTAATTAATTTTAATTTCTTAGAAGGAAATTGCAAGGATTGACGCCAGTTAATTAAATTTTACGCCCAGATTTGGAAAAATGGATGGTCCGGCAAATTAATTGAATTTTATTCCGTAGCAGAAAATTGTCGAAACCACGGTCAATTAGTTGAATTCTGGCTTAGTGCCCTAGAAGGTAACTGTGGCAATAAGGATGACTAATTTAATTTAATGCCTCATAAGGCGATTGTGAGCACTACGATCAATTGATTTAACTGAATGTGTCGTGAGCAATAGTTGCCATTAAGGCCAATTGATTTATTTTAATGTCTTAGTGTGGAATTGGGGTCGGTACGACCAATTAATTTAATTTAATGCCTCAGAAGACAATTGTGGATGCTAATGACAATTAGTTACACATAATTTCTTAGAAGGCAATTGTGGGCATTGAGGCCAGTAAATTTAATTTTATGCCTCTGAAGGCAATTACGGGTGTTAAGGAAAATTAAAATAACATTAAGCCTTGCTAGGAAACTCTAGGGAGTACTGATAACAATTTCAAATGAGTGCTTTAGAATGTAATTGTGGCAATAAAGACAATTAATTTAATATCGTGCCTCAGAAAGCAACAGCGTGCACTAAGGCCAATCAATTTATTTTAATGCCTTAGAGTGTGTCCGAGAGCGAGATAACTTAAGTACAGCAAATTAATTTTATTTAGTGCCTTAGAAGGAAATTGTGTCTATGAAGGTCAATTAATTAAAGTTAATTTCTTAGAAGGAAATTGCGAGCTTTGATGACAGTTAATTAAATTTTACACCCAAATTTGGAAAAATGGATGGCACGGCAAATTAATTTAATTTTATACCTCAGTAAAAAATTGTCGAAACTACGGCAATTTGTTGAATTTTGTGCTTTAGAAGGTAATTTTGGCAATAAGGATGACAAATTTAATTTAATGCCTCATAAGGCGATTGTGGGCACTACGATCAATTGATTTAACGGAATGTGTCGTAAGCGATAGTTGCCACTAAGGCCAACTAATTTAATTTAATGTTTCGGTGAGCAATTGGGGGTTGTACGACCAATTAATTTATTTTAATGCCTCTAAAGGTAATTGTTGGTGCTAAGGACAATTAGTTACATACAATTTCTTAGAAGGCAAATGTGGGCATTGAGTCCAGTAAATTTAATTTTCTAAGAGACAGAGGCAGACCGGCAATTACGGGTACTAAGGCAAATTAATATAAGCTTAAGCCTCGCTAGAAAACTTTGGGCAGTACTGATAACATATTCAAATAAGTGCTTTACAATGTAATTGTGGCAATAGGGACAATG
This sequence comes from Cinchona pubescens, assembly GCA_025175665.1. Taxonomy (NCBI): domain Eukaryota; kingdom Viridiplantae; phylum Streptophyta; class Magnoliopsida; order Gentianales; family Rubiaceae; genus Cinchona; species Cinchona pubescens. The sequence continues at coordinate 51,670 of JANKKI010000385.1, read as the reverse complement.
AATTTAATATCGTGCCGCGGAAAGCAATAGTGGGTACTAAGGCCAATCAATTTATTTTAATGCCTTAGAGTGCGTTCGAGAGCGATACGGCCAATTAATTTTATTTAGTGCCTTAGAAGGAAATTGTGTCTACGAAGGTCAATTAATTCAATTTAATTTCTTCGAAAGAAATTGCGAGCATTGATGACAATTAATTTAATTTTACGCCCATATTTGGAAAAACGAGTGGTACGGCAATTAATTTAATTTTATACCTTAGTTGAAAATTGCCGAAACTACGGTCAATTAGTTGAATTTAGTGCTTTGGAAGGTAACTGTGGCAATAAGGATGACTAATTTAATATAATGCCTCATAAGGCGATTGTGGGCATTGCGATCAAAAGTTGATTTAACTGAATGTGTCGTAAGCAATAGTTGCCACTAAGGCCAATTGATTTAATTTAATATCTTAGTGTGCAGTTGGGGGCGGTATGACCAATTAATTTAATTTAATGCCTCTGCAGGCAATTTTGGATGCTAAGGATAATTAGTTACACATAATTTCTTAGAAGCCAATTGTGGGCATTGAGGCCAGTAAATTTAATTTTGTGCCTGTGAAGGCAATTACGGGTATTAAGGCAATTTAATATAACTTTTTGCCTCGCTAGGAAACTTTGGGGAGTACTGATAATAATTTTAAATAAGTGCTTTAGAATGTAATTGTGGCAATAAGGACAATTAATTTAGTATCGTGCCCTAGAAGATAATAGTGGGCGCTAAGGCCAATCGATTTATTTTAATGCCTTAGAGTGTGTTCGAGAGCGATACGACCAATTAATGTTATTTTGTGCCTTAGAAGGAAATCATGTCTAAGAAGGACAATTAGTTACATTTAATTTCTTAGAAGGAAGGAAGTATTGCGAGCATTGATGCCAGTTAATTAAATTTTACGCCCAGATTTGGAAAAATGGGTGGTAATGCAAATTAATTTAATTTAATACCTTAGTAGAAAATTGCCGAAACTAAGGTCTATTAGTTGAATTTAGTGTTTTAGAAGGTAACCGTGGCCATAAGGATGTCTAATTTAATTGAATGCCTCAAAAGGCGATTGTGGGCATTACGATCAATTGATTTAACTGAATGTGTCGTAAGCAATAGTCGCCACTAAGGCCAGTTGATTTAATTTAATGTTTTAGAGTGCAATTGGGGTCCATACGACCAATTAATTTATTTTAATGCCTCTGAAGGCAATTGTTGGTGCTAAGGACAATTAGTTACATATAATTTTTTAGAAGGCAACTCGCAATAGAGGCCTAGTAATTTAATTTTGTGCCTCTAAAGGCAATTACGGGTACTGAGGGAAATTAATAAAACTTTAAACCTCGATAGGAAACTTTAGGAAGTACTGATGACTCATTTTAATAACCTCTGGACGTGCTTTAGAATGTAATTGTGGCATAAGGACAATTAATTTAATATCGTGCCTCGGAAAGCAATAGTGGGCATTAAGGCCAATCATTTTATTTTAATGCCTTAGTGTGCGTTCGAGGGCGATACGGCCAATTAATTTTATTTTGTGCCTTAGAAGGAAATCGTGTCTGTGAAGGAAAATTAGTTAAATATAATTTCTTAGAAGGAAATTGCGAGCATTGATGCCAGTTAATTAAATTTTCTGCCCAAATTTGGAAAAATGGATGGTACGGCAAATTAATTTAACCTTATAGCTTAGTAGAAAATTGCCGAAACTGAGGTCAATAGTTGAATTTAGTGTTTCAGAAGGTAACTGTGGCAATAAGGATGACTAATTTAACTTAATGCCTCATAAGGCGATTGTGAGCACTACGATCAATTGATTTAACCGAATGTGTCGTAAGCAGTAGTTGCCACTAAGGCCAATTGATTTAATTTAATGTCTTAGTGTGCAATTGGGAGCGGTACGCTCCTCGCCAATTAATTTAATTTAATGCCTCTGAAGGCAATTGTGGTTGCTAAGGGAAATTAGTTACACATAATTTCTTAGAAGGCAATTGTGGGCATTAACGCCAATAAATTTAATTTGGTGCCTCTGAAGGCAATTTCGGGTACTAAGGGGAATTAATATAACTTTAAGCCTCGCTAGGAAACTTTAGGGAGTACTGATAACAATTTTTAATACGTGCTTTAGAATGTAATTGTGGCAATAAGGACAATTAATTTAATATCGTGCCTCGGAAAGCAATAGTGGGCACTAAGGCCAATTAATAAATTGTTTTAATGCCAATTAGTGCGTTCGAGAGTTTACGGTGAAGTAATATTATTTAGTGCCTTAGAAGGAAATTGTGTCTGCGAAGGTCAATTAATTAAATTTAATGTCTTAGAAGGAAATTGCGTGCATTGATGACAGTTAAATAAATTTTCCGGCCAGATTTGAAAAAGTGGGTGGTACGGCAATTTAATTTAATTTTATACCTTAGTAGAATTAGCAATTGTCGAAACTCCTATCAATTAGTTGAATTTAGTGCTTTAGAAGGTAACTGTGGCAATATGGATGACTAATTTAATTTAATGCCTCATAAGGCTATTGTGGGCACAACGATTAATTGATTTAACTTAATGTGTTGCAAGCAATTGTTGCCACTAAGGCTAATTGATTTAATTGAATGTCTTAGTCTGCAATTGGGGGTGATATGACCAATTAATTTAATTTAATGTATCTAAAGGCAATTATTGGTGCTAAAGACAATTAGTTACGTATAATTTCTTAGAAGGCAATTACGGGTACGAAGGCAAATTAATATAACTTTAAGCCCCGTTAGGAAACTTTAGGGAGTACTGATAACAATTTAGAATTACTGATTTAGAATGTAATTGTGGCATTAAGGACAATTAATTTAATATCGTGCCTCGAAAGGCAATAGTGGCCACTAAGGCCAATCATTTTATTTTAATGCCTTAGTGTGAGTTGGAGGGAGAGACGGCCAATTAATTAGATTTATTTAGTGCCTTAGAAGGAAATTGTGTCTGCGAAGGTCAATTAATTAAATTTAATTTCTTAGAAGGAAATTGTGTGCATTGATGACAGTTAATTCAATTTAACGCCCTGATTTGGAAAAACGGATGGTACTTCAAATTAATTTAATTTTATACTTTAGTAGAAAATTGCCGAAACTAAGGTCTACTAGTTGAATTTAGTGCTTTAGAAGGTAACTGTGGCAATAAGGATGACTAATTTAATTTAATGCCCCAAAAGGCGATTGTTGGCACTACGATCAATTGATTTAACGGAATGTGTTGTAAACAATAGTTGCCACTAAGGCCAATAGATTTAATTTAATGGCTTAGTGTGCAATTGGGGGCGGTACGACCAATTAATTTAATTAATGCCTCTGAAGGCAATTGTGGGTGCTAAGGACAATTAGTTACACATAATTTCTTTGAAGGCAACTGTGGGCGTTGAGAACAGTAAATTTAATTTTGTGCCTCTCAAGGCAATTACGGGTTATTAAAGGCAAATTAAAATAACTTTAAGCCTCGCTAGGAAACTTTAGGGTGTACTGATTATAATTTTAAATAAGTGATTTAGAATGTAATTGTGGCAATAAGGACAATTAATTTAATATCGTACCTCGGAAGGCAATAATGGACACTAAGGCCAATCGATTAATTTTTATGCATTAGAGTGCGTTCAAGAGCGATACGGCCAATTAATTTTATTTAGTGCATTACAAGAAAATTGTGTCTGTGAAGGACAATTAATTAAATTTAATTCCTTAGAAGGAAATTACGTGCATTGATGCCAATTAATTAAATTTTACACCCAGATTTGGAAAAAAAGATGGTACGTCAAATTAATTTAATTTTATACTTTAGCAGAAAATTGTCGAAACTACGGTCAATTAGTTGAATTTAGTGCTTCAAAAGGTAACTGCGGCAATAAGGATGACTAATTTAATTTAATGCCTCGTAAGGCGATTGTGGCATTACGATGAATTGATTTAACGGAATGTGTCCTGTAAGCAATTGTTGCCATTAAGGCCCATCGATTTATTTTAATGCCTTAGTGTGCGTTCAAGGGCGATACGGCCAAGTAATTTTATTTAGTGCCATAGAAGCAAATTGTGTCTGCGAAGGTCAATTAGTTAAATTCAATTTCTTAGAAGCAAATTGCGAGCATTGATGCTAGTTAATTAAATTTTACGCCCAGATTTGGAAAAACGGATGATACGGAAAATTAATTTAATTTTATTCCCGAGTAGAAAATTGTCGAAACTACGGTCAATTAGATAAATTTAGTGTTTTAGAAGGTAACTGTGGCAATAAGGATGACTAATTTAATGCCTCATAAGGCGATTGTGGGAATTACGATCAATAGATTTAACTGAATGTGTCGTAAGCAATTGTTGCCACTAAGGCCAATTGATTTAATCTAATGTCTTAGTGTACAATTGGGGGTGGTATGACCAATTAATTTAATTTAATGCCTCTGAAGACAATTGTGGATGCAAAGGACAATTAGTACCTGTAATAGGTAAACATAATTTCTTAGAAGGCAAATGTGGGCATTGAGGCCAGTAAATTTAATTTTGTGCCTCTGAAGGATATTACGGGTACTAAGACAAATTAATATAATTTTAAACCTCGCTACGAAACTTTAGGCAGTACTGATAACAATTTCAAATAAGTGATTTAGAATGTAATTGTGGCAATAAAGACAATTAATTTAATATCGTGCCTCGGAAGGCAATAGTAGGCACTAAGGCCAATCATTTTATTTTAATGCCTTAGTGTGCGTTCGAGGGTGATACGGCCAATTAATTTTATTTTGTGCCTTAGAAGGATATTGTGTCTATGAAGGACAATTAGATTTAATTTCTTAGAAGGAAATTACGTGCATTGATGACAGTTAATTAAATTTTATAACCAGATTTGGAAAAATGGGTGCTACGGCAAATTAATTTAATTTTATACCTAATTAGAAAATTGCCGAAACAACGGTCAATTAGTTGAATTTAGTGTTTTAGAAGGTAACTGTGGCAATGTATTATATGGATGACTAATTTAATTTAATGCCTCATAAGGCAATTGTGGGCACTACGATCAATTGATTTAATGGAATGTGTTGTAAGCAATTGTTGCCACTAAGGCCAGTTGATTTAATTTAATGTCTTCGTGCACAATTGGGGCCGGTACGACCAATTAATTTAATTTAATACCTCTGAAGGCAATTGTGGATGCTAAGGACAATTAGTTACACATAATTTCTTAGAAGGCAAATGTGGGCGTTGAGGCCAGTAAATTTAATTTTGTGCCTCTGAAGGCAATTACGGGTACTAAGGCAAATTGATATTACTTTAAGCCTCGCTAAGAAACTCTAGAGAGTGCTGATAACAATTTCAAATAAGTTATTTAGAATGCAATTGTGGCAATAAGGACATTTAATTTAATGTCGTTCCTCGGAAGGCAATAGTGGGCACTAAGGCCAATCGATTTATTTTAATGCCTTGGTGTGAGTTCGAGGGATATACGGGCAATTAATTTTATTTAGTGCTAAACAAGCTTAGAAGGAAATTGTGTCTGTGAATGTCAATTAATTAAATTTAACTTCTTAGAGGGAAATTGCGAGAATTGATGCCAGTTAATTAAATTTTACGCCAAGATTTGGAAAAACGGATGGTACGACAAATTATTTTATTTTTATACCTTAGTAGAAAATTGCCGAAACTAAGGTCAATTAGTTGAATTTAGTGTTTTAGAAGGTAACTGTGGCAATAAGGATGACTAATTTAATTTAATGCCTCATAAGGCGATTGTGGGCACCACGATCAATTGATTTAACGGAATGTGTCGTAAGCAATAGTTGCCACTAAGGCCAATTGATTTAATTTAAAATCTTAGTGTGCAATTGGGGTCAGTACGACCAATTAATTTAATTTAATGCCTATGAAGGTAATTGTTGGTGCTAAGGACAATTAGTTACATATAATTTCTTAGAAGGTAATTGTGGGCAATGAGGCCAGTAAATTTAATTTTGTGCCTCTGAAGGCTTTTACGGGTACAAGGCAATATATTAATATAACTTTAAGCCCCGCTAGGAAACTTTAGGGAGTAAATTAATTGTCTGATTGCCACAATTCTAAATAAGTGCTTATTGTAATTATTGTTATCAGTACTCAATTAATTTAATATCGTGCCTCGGAAGGCAATAAGTGGGCACTCAGGCCAATCGATTTATTTTAATGCCTTAGAGTGCGTTCGAGGGCGATACGGCCAAGTAATTTTATTTAGTGCCTTAGAAGGATATTGTGTCAGTGAAGGATTTCTTCGAAGGAAATTGTGAGCATTGATGCCAGTTATTTAAATTTTACGCCCAGATTTGAAAAAACAGGTGGCATGGCAAATTAATTTAATTTTATACCTTAGTAGAAAATTGCCGAAACTACAGTCAGTTAGTTGAATTTGGTGTTTTAGAAGGTAACTGTGGCAATGAGGATGACTAATTTAATTTAATGCCTCATAAGGCGATTGTGGGCACTACGATCAATTGATTTAACAGAATGTGTCGTAATCAATAGAGCCCACTAAGGCCAGTTATTGATAGGCTAATTTAATGTCTTAGTGTGCAATTGGGGGTGATATGACCAATTAATTTAATTTAATGCCTCTGAAGGCAATTATTGGTGCTAAGGACAATTAGTTACATATAATTTCTTAGAAGGCAAATGTGGGCATTGAGGCTAGTAAATTTAATTTTGTGCCTCTGAAGGCAATTACGGGTACTAAGGCAAATTAATATAACTTTAATCCTCACTAGGAAACTCTGGGGAGTACTGATAAGCATTTTTAATACGTTCTTTAGAATGTAATTGTGGCAATAATGACAATTAATTTAATATCGTGCCTCAAAAGGCAATAGTGGGCACTAAGGCCAAGCAATTTATTTTAATGCCATAGAGTGCGTTCGAGAGTTATACGGCGAAGTAATATTATTTAGTGCCTTAGAAGGAAATTGTGTCTGCGAAGGTCAATTAATTAAATTTAATTTCTTAGAAGGAAATTGCGTGCATTGATGACAGTTAATTAAATTTTCCGCCCTAATTTGAAAAAGTGGATTTCGTAAATCTTGTGGTACGGCAAATTAATTTAATTTTATACCTTAGTAGAAAATTGCCGAAACTCCGGTCAATTAGTTGATTTTAGTGCTTTAGAAGGTAACTGTGGCAATTTGGATGACTAATTTAATTTAATGCCTCATAAGGTGATTGTGGGCACTACGATTAATTGATTTAACTTAATGTGTTGCAAGCAATTGTTGCCACTAAGGCTAATTGATTTAATTGAATGTCTTAGTGTGCAATTGGGGGCGATACGACCAATTAAATTAATTTAATGCATCTGAAGGCAATTGTTGGTGCTAAAGACAATTAGTTACGTATAATTGCTTAGAAGGCAATTACAGGTACTAAGGCAAATTGATATATCTTTAAACCTCGTTAGGAAACTTTAGGGAGTACTGATAACAATTTCAAATAACTGATTTAGAATGTAATTGTGGCAATAAGGACAATTAATTTAATATCGTGCCTCGGAAGGCAATAGTGGCCACTAAGGCCAATCATTTTATTTTAGAATGCCTTAGTGTGAGTTGGAGGGAGATACGGCCAATTAATTTTATTTAGTGCCTTAGAAGGAAATTGTGTCTGCGAAGGTCAATTAATTAAATTTAATTTCTTAGAAGGAAATTGCGTGCATTGATGACAGTTAATTAAATTTAACGCCCTGATTTGGAAAAGCGGGTGGTACGGCAAATTAATTTAATTTTATACTTTAGTAGAAAATTGCCGAAACTAAGGTCTATTAGTTGAATTTAGTGCTTTAGAAGGTAACTGTGGCAATAAGGATGACTAATTTAATTTAATGCCCCAAAAGGCGATTGTGGGCACTACGATCAATTGATTTTACGGAATGCGTTGTAAAGAATAGTTGCCACTAAGGCCAATTGATTTAATTTAATGGCTTAGTGTGCAATTGGGGGCGGTACAACCAATTAATTTAATTAATGCCTCTGGAGGCAATTGTGGGTGCTAAGGACAATTAGTTACACATAATTTCTTTGAAGGCAATTGTGGGCATTGAGAACAGATCCAGTAAATTTAATTTTGTGCCTCTCAAGGCAATTACGGGTATTAAAGGCAAATTAATATAACTTTAAGCCTCGGTAGGAAACTTTAGGGTGTACTGATTATAATTTTAAATAAGTGATTTAGAATGTAATTGTGGCAATAAGGACAATTAATTTAATATCGTGCCTCGGAAGGCAAAAATGGACACTAAGGCCAATCGATTAATTTTTATGCCTTAGAGTGCGTTCAAGAGCGATACGGCCAATTAATTTTATTTAGTGCATTACAAGAAAATTGTGTCTGTGAAGGACAATTAATTAAATTTAATTCCTTAGAAGGAAATTACGTGCATTGATGCCAATTAATTAAATTTTACGCCCAGATTTGGAAAAATGGATGGTACGTCAAATTAATTTAATTTTATACCTTAGTAGAAAATTGTCGAAACTACGGTCAATTAGTTGAATTTAGTGCTTCTAAAGGTAACTGTGGCAATAAGGATGACTAATTTAATTTAATGCCTCATAAGTAGAATTAAATTAGCGATTGTGCCATTACGATGAATTGATTTAATGGAATGTGTCGTAAACAATTGTTGCCATTAAGGCCCATCGATTTATTTTAATGCCTTAGTGTGCGTTCAAGGGCGATACGGCCAAGTAATTTTATTTAGTGCCTTAGAAGGAAATTGTGTCTGCGAAGGTCAATTAGTTAAATTCAATTTCTTAGAAGGAAATTGCGAGCATTGATGCTAGTTAATTAAATTTTGCGCTCAGATTTGGAAAAAATTGATGGTACGGCAAATTAATTTAATTTTATTCCTTAGCAGAAGATTGTCAAAACTAAGATCAATTAGTTGAATTTAGTGCTTTAGAAGGTAACTGTGAAAATAACGATGACTAATTTAATTCTAGATGCTTATAAGAGACAGATCACTGGGCACTACAATCAGCGGTGTATAAGAGACATTAAATCAATAGTTGCCACCAAGGCCAATTGATTTAATTTAATCTCTTCATGTGCAATTGGGGACGATACGACCAATTAATTTAATTAATTCTGATAATAATTTTGAATAAGTGATTTAGAATGTAATTGTGGCAATAAGGACAATTAATTTAATATCGTGCCTCGGAAGGCAATAATGGACACTAAGGCCAATCGATTTATTTTAATGCCTAAGAGTGCGTTCGAGAGCGATACAGCCAATTAATTTTATTTAGTGCCTTAGAAGGAAATTGTGTCTGTGGAGGACAATTAATTAAATTTAATTCCTTAGAAGGAAATTGCGTGCATTGATGCCAATTAATTAAATTTTACGCCCAGATTCGGAAAAAAGGATGGTAAATCTGGGCGCACAAAATTAATTAATTTACCATACCACCCGTTTTTCTAAATCAGGGTGGGCGTAAAATTTAATTAATTGGCATCAATGCTCGCAATTTCCTTCTAAGAAATTAAATTTAATTAATTGACCTTCACAGGCACAATTTCCTTCTAAGGCACTAAATAAAATTAATTGGTCGTATCGCCCTCGAACGCACACTAAGCCATTAAAATAAAATGATTGGCCTTAGTGCCCGCTATTGCTTTCCGAGACACGATATTAAATTAATTGTCCTTAGTGACACAATTACATTCTAAAGCACTTATTTGAAATTCTTATCGTACTGTCTAAAGTTTCCTAGCGAGGCTTAATGTTATATTAATTTGCCTTATTACCGGTAATTGCCTTCGAAGGCACAAAATTAAATTTACTGGCCTCAATGCCCACAATTGTCTTCTAAGAAATTATGTGTAACTAATTGTCCTTAGCACCAATAATTGCTTTCATAGGCAATAAATTAAATTAATTGGCCGTACCGCCCCCAATTGCACACTAAGACATTACATTAAATCAATTGGCCTTAGTGGCAACTAGTGCTTACGACACATTCAGTTAAATCAATCCATCGTAATGCCCACAATCGCCTTATGAGGCATTAAATTAAATTAGTCATCCTTATTAGCCAATTAGACCTTCTAAAACACTAAATTCAACTAATTGACCTTAGTTTCGGCAATTTTCTACTAAGAAATTAAATTTAATTAATTTACCATACCACCCGTTTTTCTAAATCAGAGCGTAAAATTTAATTAATTGGCAATAATTCTCGCAATTTCCTTCAAAGAAATTAAATTTAATTAATTGACCTTCACTGGCACAATTTCCTTCTAAGGCATTAAATAAAATTAATTGGCCGTATCGCCCTCGAACGCACACTATGGCATTAAAATAAAATGATTGGCCTTAGTGCCAGCTATTCCTTTCCGAGGCACAAGATTAAATTAATTGTCCTTAGTGACACAATTACATTCTAAAGCACTTATTTGAAATTGTTATCAGTACTCCCTTAAGTTTCCAAGCGAGGCTTAAGGTTATATTAATTGCAATAAGAAATTTGCCTTATTACCGGTAATTGCCTTCGAAGGCACAAAATTAAATTTACTGGCCTCAATGCCCACAATTGTCTTCTGAGAAATTATGTGTAACTAATTGTCCTTAGCACCAATAATTGCTTTCAGAGGCATTAAATTAAATTAATTGGCCGTACCACCCCCAATTGCACACTAAGACATTAAATTAAATCAATTGGCCTTAGTGGCAACTAGTGCTTACGACACATTCAGTTAAATCAATCGATCGTAATGCCCACAATCGCCTTATGAGGCATTAAATTAAATTAGTCATCCTTATTGCCACAGTTACCTTCTAAAACACTAAATTCAACTAATTGACCTTAGTTTCGGCAATTTTCTACAAAGAAATTAAATTTAATTAAATTACAATACCACCCATTTTTCTAAATCTGGGCGTAAAATTTAATTAATTGGCATCAATGCACGCAATTTCCTTCAAAAAAATTAAATTTAATTAGTTGACCTTCACAGGCACAATTTCCTAGCTCTAAGGCACCAAATAAAATTAATTGGCCGTATCGCCCTCGAACGCACACTAGGGCATTAAAATAAAATGATTGGCCTTAGTGCCTGCTATTGCTTTCTGAAGCACGATATTAAATTAATTGTCCTTAGTGACGCAATTACATTCCAAAGAACTTATTTGAAATTGTTATCAGTACTCTCTAAAGTTTCCTAACGAGGCTTAAGGTTATATTAATATGCCTTAGTGCCGGTAATTGCCTTCGAATGCACAAAATTAAATTTACTGGCCTCAATGCCCACAATTATCTTCTAAGAAATTATGTGTAACTAATTGTCCTTACCACCAATAATTGCTTTCAGAGGCATTAAATTAAATTAATTGGCCGTACCGCCCCCAATTGCACACTAAGACATTAAATTAAATCAATTGGCCTTAGTGGCAACTAGTGCTTACGACACATTCAGTTAAATCAATCGATCGTAATGCCCACAATCGCCTTATGAGGCATTAAATTAAATTAGTCATCCTTATCTGCCACAGTTACCTTCTAAAACACTAAATTCAACTAATTGACCTTAGTTTCGGCAATTTTCAACTAAGAAATTAAATTTAATTAATTTACCATACCGCCCGATTTTCTAAATCTGGGCGAAAAAATTAATTAACTGGCATCAATGCTCGCAGTTTCCTTCAAAGAAATTAAATTTAATTAATTGACCTTCACAGGCACAATTTTCTTCTAAGGCTCTAAATAAAATTAATTGGTCGTATCGCCCTCGAACGCACACTAAGGCATTAAAATAAAATGATTGGCCTTAGTGCCCGCTATTGCTTTCCGAGGCACGATATTAAATTAATTGTGCTTAGTGCCACAATTAAATTCCAAAGCACTTTTTTGAAATTGTTATCAGTACTCTCTAAAGTTTCCTAGGGAGGCTTAAGGTAATATTAATTTGCCTTAGTACCGGTAATTGCCTTCGAAGGCACAAAATTAAATTTATTGGCCTCAATGCCCACAATTGTCTTGTAAGAAATTATGTGTAACTAATAAATTGTCCTTAGCACAAATAATTTCTTTCAGAGGCATTAAATAAAATTAATTGGCCGTACCGCCCCCAATTGCACACTAAGACATTAAATTAAATCAATTGGCCTTAGTGGCAACTAGTGCTTACGACACATTAGTTAAATCAATCGATCGTAATGCCCACAATCGCCTTATGAGGCATTAAATTAAATTAGTCATCCTTATTGCCACAGTTACCTTCTAAAACACTAAATTCAACTAATTGACCTTAGTTTCGGCAATTTTCTACAAGGAAATTAAATTTAATTAATTTACCATACCACCCGTTTTTCTAAATCTGGGCGAAAAATTTAATTAACTGGCATCAATGCTCGCAGTTTCCTTCTAAGAAATTAAATTTAATTAATTGACCTTCACAGGCACAATTTTCTTCTAAGGCACTAAATAAAATTAATTGGTCGTATCGCCCTCGAACGCACACTATGGCATTAAAATAAAATGATTGGCCTTAGTGCCTGCTATTGCTTTCCGAGGCACGACACGATATTAAATTAATTGTCCTTAGTGACACAATTACATTCTAAAGCACTTATTTGAAATTGTTATCAGTACTCCCTAAAGTTTCCTAGCGAGGCTTAAGGTTATATTAATTTGCCTTAGTACCGGTAATTGCCTTCGAAGGCACAAAATTAAATTTACTGGCCTCAATGCCCACAATTGTCTTCTAAGAAATTATGTGTAACTAATTGTCCTTAGCACCAATAATTGCTTTCAGAGGCATTAAATTAAATTAATTGGCCCGTTAATTCACCCGTTTTTCTAAATCTGGGCGTAAAATTTAATTAATTGGCATCAATGCACGATATTTCCTTCAAAGAAAATAAATTTAATTAATTGACCTTCACAGGCACCATTTTCTTCTAAGGCACTAAATAAAATTAATTGGTCGTATCGCCCTCGAACGCACACTATGGCATTAAAATAAAATGATTGGCCTTAGTGCCCGCTATTGCTTTCCGAGACACGATATTAAATTAATTGTCCTTAGTGACACAATTACATTCTAAAGCACTTATTTGAAATTCTTATCAGTACTGTCTAAAGTTTCCTAGCGAGGCTTAAGGTTATATTAATTTGTGCCTTATTACCGGTAATTGCCTTCGAAGGCACAAAATTAAATTTACTGGCCTCAGATGCCCACAATTGTCTTCTAAGAAATTATGTGTAACTAATTGTCCTTAGCACCAATAATTGCTTTCATAGGCATTAAATAAAATTAATTGCCCGTACCGCCCCAATTGCACACTAAGACATTAAATTGAAATCAATTGGCCTTAGTGGCAACTAGTGCTTACAACACATTCAGTTAAATCAATCGATCGTAATACCCACAATCGCCTTATGAGGCATTAAATTAAATTAGTCATCCTTATTGCCAAAGTTACCTTCTAAAACACTAAATTCAACTAATTGACCTTAGTTTCGGCAATTTTCTACTAGGAAATTAAATTTAATTAATTTACCATACCACCCATTTTTCTAAATCTGGGCGTAAAATTTAATTAACTGGCATCAATGCTCGCAATTTCCTTCAAAGAAATTAAATTTAATTAATTGACCTTCACAGGCACAATTTTCTTCTAAGGCACTAAATAAAATTAATTGGCCGTATCGCCCTCGAACGCACACTATGGCATTAAAATAAAATGATTGGCCTTAGTGCCCGCTATTGCTTTCCGAGGCACGATATTAAATTAATTGTCCTTAGTGACACAATTACATTCTAAAGCACTTATTTGAAATTGTTATCTATATGCGAGGCTTAAGGTTATATTAATTTTCCTTATTACCGGTAATTGCCTTCGAAGGCACAAAATTAAATTTACTGGCCTCAATGCCCACAATTGTCTTCTAAGAAATTATGTGTAACTAATTGTCCTTAGCACCAATAATTGCTTTCAGAGGCATTAAATTAAATTAATTGGCCGTACCGCCCCCATTAATTTAATATAAGACATTAAATTAAATCAATTGGCCTTAGTGGCAACTAGTGCTTACGACACATTCAGTTAAATCAATCGATCGTAATGCCCACAATCGCCTTATGAGGCATTAAATTAAATTAGTCATCCTTATTGCCACAGTTACCTTCTAAAACACTAAATTCAACTAATTGACCTTAGTTTCGGCAATTTTCTACTAAGAAATTAAATTTAATTAATTTACCATACCACCCGTTTTTCTAAATCTGGTAAAATTTAATTAATTGTCATCTTATGTGCAATTGGGGGCAAAGAAATTAAATTTAATTAATTGACCTCCACAGGCACAATTTTCTTCTAAGGCACTAAATAAAATTAATTGGTCGTATCGCCCTCGAACGCACACTATGGCATTAAAATAAAATGATTGGCCTTAGTGCCCGCTATTGCTTTCCGAGACACGATATTAAATTAATTGTCCTTAGTGACACAATTACATTCTAAAGCAAGGCTTATTTGAAATTTTAATGCAGTACTGATAAAGTTTCCTAGCGAGGCTTAAGGTTATATTAATTTGCCTTAGTACCGGTAATTGCCTTCGAAGGCACAAAATTAAATTTACTGGCCTCAATGCCCACAATTGTCTTCTAAGAAATTATGTGTAACTAATTGTCCTTAGCACCAATAATTGCTTTCAGAGGCATTAAATTAAATTAATTGGCCGTACCGCCCCCAATTGCACACTAAGACATTAAATTAAATCAATTGGCCTTAGTGGCAACTAGTGCTTACGACACATTCAGTTAAATCAATCGATCGTAATGCCCACAATCGCCTTGTGAGGCATTATAATTAAATTAGTCATCCTTATTGCCACAGTTACCTTCTAAAACACTAAATTCAACTAATTGACCTTAGTTTCAACAATTTTCTACTAAGAAATTAAATTTAATTAATTTACCATACCACCCATTTTTCTAAATCTGGGCGTAAAATTTAATTAACTGGCATCAATGCTCGCAATTTCCTTCTAAGAAATTAAATTTAATTAATTGACCTTCACAGGCACAATTTTCTTCTAAGGCACTAAATAAAATTAATTGGCCGTATCGCCCTCGAACGCACACTATGGCATTAAAATAAAATGATTGGCCTTAGTGCCCGCTATTGCTTTCCGAGGCACGATATTAAATTAATTGTCCTTAGTGACACAATTACATTCTAAAGCACTTATTTGAAATTGTTATCAGTACTCATAAAGTTTCCTAGCGAGGCTTAAGGTTATATTAATTTGCCTTATTACCAGTAATTGCCTTCGAAGGCACAAAATTAAATCTAGTGGCCTCAATGCCCACAACGGATTGTCTTCTAAGAAATTATGTGTAACTAATTGTCCTTAGCACCAATAATGGCTTTCAGAGGCATTAAATTAAATTAATTGGCCGTACCACCCCCAATTGCACACTAAGACATTAAATTAAATCAATTGGCCTTAGTGGCAACTAGTGCTTACGACACATTCAGTTAAATCAATCGATCGTAATGCCCACAATCGCCTTATGAGGCATTAAATTAAATTAGTCATCCTTATTGCCACAGTTACCTGTAAAACACTAAATTCAACTAATTGACCTTAGTTTCGGCAATTTTCAACTAAGAAATTAAATTTAATTAATTTACCATACCACCCGTTTTTCTAAATCTGTGCGTAAAATTTAATTAATTGGCATCAATGCACGCAATTTCCTTCAAAGAAATTAAATTTAATTAATTGACCTTCACAGGCACAATTTCCTTCTAAGGCACTAAATAAAATTAATTGGCCGTATCGCCCTCGAACGTACACTATGGCATTAAAATAAAATGATTTATTGGCCTTAGTGCCCGCTATTGCTTTCCGAAGCACGATATTAAATTAATTGTCCTTAGTGACACAATTATATTCCAAAGCACTTATTCGAAATTGTTATCAATACTCTCTAAAGTTTTCTATCGAGGCTTAAGGTTATATTAATTTGCCTTAGTATCGGTAATATGTGCTTCGAATGTGTACAAAATTAAATTTATGGCCTCATTGCCGACAATTGTCTTCAAGAAATTTAATTAATTGTCCTTACACATCTAATGTCTTTAAGAGGCATTAAATTAAATTAATTGGCTGTACTGGAATATAATTGCACACTAAGACATTAAATTAAATCAATTGGCCTTAGTGGCAACTAGTGCTTACGACACATTCAGTTAAATCAATCGATCGTAATGCCCACAATCGCCTTATGAGGCATTAAATGAAATTAGTCATCCTTATTGCCACAGTCACCATCTAAAACACTAAATTCAACTAATTGATCTTAGTTTCAACAATTTTATACTCGGAAGTATTAAATTTAATTAATTTACCATACCACCCGTTTTTCTAATGCTGGGCGAAAAATTTAATTAACTGGCATCAATGCTCGCAGTTTCCTTCTAAGAAATTAAATTTAATTAATTGACCTTCACAGGCACAATTTTCTTCTAAGGCACTAAATAAAATTAATTGGTCGTATCGCCCTCGAACGCACACTATGGCATTAAAATAAAATGATTGGCCTTAGTGCCTGCTATTGCTTTCCGAGGCACGATATTAAATTAATTGTCCTTAGTGACACAATTATATTCCAAAGCACTTATTCGAAATTGTTATCAATACTCTCTAAAGTTTTCTAGCGAGGCTTAAGGTTATATTAATTTGCCTTAGTATCGGTAATTGCCTTCGAATGCACAAAATTAAATTTACTGGCTTCAATGCCGACAATTGCCTTCTAAGAAATTATGTGTAACTAATTGTCCTTAGCACCAATAATTTCTTTCAGAGGCATTAAATTAAATTAATTGGCCGAAGATTACCGCCCCCAATTGCACACTAAGACATTAAATTAAATCAATTGGCCTTAGTGGCAACTAGTGCTTACGACACATTCAGTTAAATCAATCGATCGTAATGCCCACAATCGCCTTATGAGGCATTAAATGAAATTAGTCATCCTTATTGCCACAGTTACCTTCTAAAACACTAAATTCAACTAATTGACCTTAGTTTCAACAATTTTCTACTAGGAAATTAAATTTAATTAATTTACCATACCACCCGTTTTTCTAAATCTGGGCGAAAAATTTAATTAACTGGCATCAATGCTCGCAGTTTCCTTCTAAGAAATTAAAGTTAATTTGTGTCTTAGAAGGTAATTGTCGGCAATTCGAGGGATGATTAATTAAATTTAATTTCTCTTATACACCTCGAATGCACACTAGATCATTAAAATACACATCTAGATTGGCCTTAAGAGACAGGTCAATTGCTTTCCGAGGCACGATATTAAATTAATTGTACTTAGTGACACAATTACATTCTAAAGCACTTGGCACTTAATTTGAAATTGTTATCAGTACTCCCTAAAGTTTCCAAGCGAGGCTGAAGGTTATATTAATTTACCTTAGTACCGGTAATTGCCTTCGAAGGCACAAAATTAAATTTACTGGCCTCAATGCCCACAATTGTCTTCTAAGAAATTATGTGTAACTAATTGTCCTTAGCACCAATAATTGCTTTCAGAGGCATTAAATTAAATTAATTGGCCGTACCGCCCCCAATTGCACACTAAGACATTAAATTAAATCAATGGCCTTAGTGGCAATTGAGGGCAGTAAGGCACATTTTGTTAAATCAATCGATCGTAATACCCACAATCACCTTATGAGGCATTAAATTAAATTAGTCATTTAAATTTACAGTTACCTTCTAAGGCAATTGTGGTGTCTAATTGACCTTAGTTTCGGCAATTTTCTACTAAGAAATTAAATTTAACTAATTTACTAATTATACCACCCGTTTTCTAAATAGTTGCGTAAAATTTAATTGATTGGCATTAATGCAGATTCAAATAATAAAATTTAATAATTGACCTTCACAGGCACAATTTCCTTCTAAGGCACTAAATAAAATTAATTGGTTTAGTATCGCCCTCGAACGCACACTATGGCATTAAAATAAAATGATTGGCCTTAGTGCCCGCTATTGCTTTCCGAAGCACGATATTAAATTAATTGTCCTTAGTGACACATTTATATTCTAAAGCACTTATTTGAAATTGTTATCAGTGCCTCCCTAAAGTTTCCTAGCGAGGCTGAAGGTTATATTAATTTGCCTTATTACCGGTAATTGCCTTCAAAGGCACAAAATTAAATTTACTGGCCTCAATGCCCACAATTGTCTTCTAAGAAATTTTGTGTAACTAATTGTCCTTAACACCAATAATTGCTTTCAGAGGCATTAAATTAAATTAATTGGCCGTACCGTCCCCAATTGCACACTAAGTCATTAAATTAAATCAATTGGCCTTAGTGGCAACTAGTGCTTACGACATATTCAGTTAAATCAATCGATTTTTGCTTTAGAATGCGTAATGCCCACAATCGCCTTATGAGGCATTAAATTAAATTAGTCATCCTTATTGCCACAGTTACCTTCTAAAACACTAAATTCAACTAATTGACCTTAGTTTCGGCAATTTTCTACTAAGAAATTAAATTTAATTAATTTACCATACCACCCGTTTTTCTAAATCTGTGCGTAAAATTTAATTAATTGGCATCAATGCACGCAATTTCCTTCAAAGAAATTAAATTTAATTAATTGACCTTCACAGGCACAATTTCCTTCTAAGGCACTAAATAAAATTAATTGGCCGTATCGCCCTCGAACGCACACTATGGCATTAAAATAAAATGATTGGCCTTAGTGCCCGCTATTGCTTTCCGAAGCACGATATTAAATTAATTGTCCTTAGTGACACAATTATATTCCAAAGCACTAATTCGAAATTGTTATCAGTACTCTATAAAGTTTCCTAGCGAGGCTTAAGGTTATATTAATTTGCCTTAGTACCGGTAATTGCCTTCGAAGGCAAAGCAAAATTAAATTTACTGGCCTCAATGCCCACAATTGTCTTCTAAGAAATTATGTGTAACTAATTGTCCTTAGCACCAATAATTGCTTTCAGAGGCATTAAATTAAATTAATTGGCCGTACCGCCCCCAATTGCACACTAAGACATTAAATTAAATCAATTGGCCTTAGTGGCAACTAGTGCTTACGACACATTCAGTTAAATCAATCGATCGTAATGCCACAATCGCCTTATGAGGCATTAAATTAAATTAGTCATCCTTATTCCCACAGTTTCCTACTAAAACACTAAATTCAACTAATTGACCTTAGTTTCAACAATTTTCTACTAGGAAATTAAATTTAATTAATTTACCATACCACCCGTTTTTCTAAATCTGGGCGTAAAATTTAATTAACTTGCATCAATGCTCGCAATTTCTTTGTAAGAAATTAAATTTAATTAATTGACCTTCACAGGCACAGTTTTCTTCTAAGGCACTAAATAAAATTAATTGGTCGAATCGCCCTAACGAACGCATACTATGGCATTAAAATAAAATGATTGGCCTTAGTGCCAGCTATTGCTTTCCGAGGCACGATATTAAATTAATTGTCCTTAGTGACACAATTACATTCTAAGGCACTTATTTGAAATTGTTATCAGTACTCCCTAAAGTTTCCAAGCGAGGCTTAAGGTTATATTAATTTTCCTTATTAAGGTAATTGCCTTCGAAGGCACAAAATTAAATTTACGGGCTTCAATGCCCACAATTGTCTTCTAAGAAATTATGTGTAACTAATTGTCCACAGCACCAATAATTGCTTTCAGAGGCATTAAATTAAATTAATTGGCCGTACCGCCCCAATTGCACACTAAGACATTAAATTAAATAAATTGGCCTTAGTGGCAACTAGTGCTTACGACACATTCAGTTAAATCAATCGATCGTAATGCCCACAATCGCCTCATGAGGCATTAAATTAAATTAGTCATCCTTATTGCCACAGTTACCTTCTATAACACTAAATTCAACTAATTTAAAATTGACTTAGTTTCGGCAATTTTCTACTAAGAAATTAAATTTAATTAATTTACCATACCACCCGTTTTTCTAAATCTGGGCGTAAAATTTAATTAATTGGCATCAATGCTCGCAATTTCCTTCAAAGAAATTAAATTTAATTAATTGACCTTCACAGGCACAATTTCCTTCTAAGGCACTAAATAAAATTAATTGGCCCTATCGCCCTCGAAAGCACACTATGGCATTAAAATAAAATGATTGGCCTTAGTGCCCGCTATTGCTTTCCGAGGCACGATATTAAATTAATTGTCCTTAGTGACACAATTACATTCTAAAGCACTTATTTGAAATTGTTATCAGTACTCCCTAAAGTTTCCTAGCGAGGCTTAAGGTTATATTAATTTGCCTTAGTACCGGTAATTGCCTTCGAAGGCACAAAATTAAATTTACTGGCCTCAATGCCCACAATTGTCTTCTAAGAAATTATGTGTAACTAATTGTCCTTAGCACCAATAATTGCTTTCAGATTTGCCATTAAATTAAATTAATTGGCCACACCGCCCCCAATTGTACACTAACACATTAAATTAAATCAATTGGCCTTGGTGGCAACTAGTGCTTACGACACATTTAGTTAAATCAATTGATCGTAATGCCCACAATCGCCTTATGAGGCATTAAATTAAATTAGTCATCCTTATTGCCACAGTTACCTTCTAAAACACTAAATTCAACTAATTGACCTTAGTTTCGGCAATTTTCTACTAAGAAATTAAATTTAATTAATTTACCATACCACCCGTTTTTCTAAATCTGGGCGTAAAATTTAATTAATTGGCATCAATGCTCGCAATTTCCTTCAAAGAAATTAAATTTAATTAATTGACCTTCACAGGCACAATTTCCTTCTAAGGCACTAAATAAAATTAATTGGCCGTATCGCCCTCGAACGCACACTATGGCATTAAAATAAAATGATTGGCCTTAGTGCCCGCTATTGCTTTCCGAGGCACGATATTAAATTAATTGTCCTTAGTTTTGGGCATAGTGAAGGTCAATTAATGCCTGACACAATTACATTCTAAAGCACTTATTTGAAATTGTTATCAGTACTCCCTAAAGTTTCCTAGCGAGGCTTAAGGTTATATTAATTTGCCTTAGTACCGGTAATTGCCTTCGAAGGCCCAAAATTAAATTTACTGGCCTCAATGCCCACAATTGTCTTCTAAGAAATTATGTGTAACTAATTATCCTTAGCAATGCCTAATTGCTTTCAGAGGCAATAAATTAAATTAATTGGCCGCACCGCCCCCAATTGTACACTAAGATATTAAATTAAATCAATTGGCCTTGGTGGCAACTAGTGCTTATGACACTTTTAGTTAAATTAATCGATCGTAATGCCCACAATCGCCTTATGAGGCATGAAATTAAATTAGTCATCCTTATTGCCACAGTTACCTTCTAAAACACTAAATTCAACTAATTGACCTTAGTTTCGGCAATTTTCTACTAAGAAATTAAATTTAATTAATTTACCATACCACCCGTTTTTCTAAATCTGGGCGTAAAATCATTAATTAATTGGCATCAATGCTCGCAATTTCCTTCAAAGAAATTAAATTTAATTAATTGACCTTCACAGGCACAATTTCCTTCTAAGGCACTAAATAAAATTAATTGGCCGTATCGCCCTCGAACGCACACTATGGCATTAAAATAAAATGATTGGCCTTTGTGCCCGCTATTGTTTTCCGAGGCACGATATTAAATTAATTGTCCTTAGTGACACAATTACATTCAAAAGCACTTATTTGAAATTGTTATCTGTACTCCCTAAAGCTTCCTAGCGAGGCTTAAGGTTATATTAATTTGCCTTAGTACCGGTAATTGCCTTCGAAGGCACAAAATTAAAGTTACTGGCCTCAATGCCCACAATTGTCTTCTAAGAAATTATGTGTAAATAATTGTCCTTAGCACAAATAATTGCTTTCAGAGGCATTAAATTAAATTAATTGCCCGCACCGCCCCCAATTGCACACTAAGACGTTAAATTAAATCAATTGGCCATAGTGGCAACTAAGTGTGCTTACGACACATTCAGTTAAATCAATCGATCGTAATGCCCACAATCGCCTTTTGAGGCATTAAATTAAATTAGTCATCCTTATTGCCACAGTTACCTTCTAAAACACTAAATTCAACTAATTGACCTTAGTTTCGGCAATTTTCTCCTAAGAAATTAAATTTAATTAATTTACCATACCACCCGTTTTTCTAAATCTGGGCGTAAAATTTAATTAATTGGCATCAATGCTCGCAATTTCTTTCAAAGAAATTAAATTTAATTAATTGACCTTCACAGGCACAATTTCCTTCTAAAGCACTAAATAAAATTAATTGGCCGTATCGCCCTCGAACGTACACTATGGCATTAAAATAAAATGATTGGACTTAGTGCCCGCTATTGCTTTCCGAAGCACGATATGAAATTAATTGTCTTTAGTGACACAATTATATTCCAAAGCACTTATTCGAAATTGTTGTCAATACTCCCTAAAGTTTCCTAGCGAGGCTTAAGGTTATATTCATTTACTAAGTAGCCTTAGTACCGGTAATTGCCTTCGAAGGCACAAAATTAAATTTACTGCCCTCAATGCCCACAATTGTCTTCTAAGAAATTATGTGTAACTAATTGTCCTTAGCACCAATAATTTTTTTCAGAGGCATTAAATTTAATTAATTGGCCGCACCGCCCCCAATTGCACACTAAGATATTAAATTAATTCAATCGGCCTTAGTGGCAACTAGTGCTTACGACACATTCAGTTAAATCAATCGATCGTAATGCCCACAATCGCCTTATGAGGCATTAAATTAAATTAGTCATCCTTATTGCCACAGTTACATTCTAAAACACTAAATTCAAGTAATTGATCTTAGTTTCGGCAATTTCCTACTAAGGTATTAAATTAAATTAATTTGCCGTACCATCCGTTTTTCCAAATCTGGGCTAAAAAGTTAATTAACTGGCATCAATGCTCGCAATTTCCTTCTAAGAAATTAAATTTATTTAATTGACCTTCACAGACACAATTTCCTTCTAAGGCACTAAATAAAATTAATTGGTCGTATCGCCCTCAAACGCACACTAAGGCATTAAAATAAAATGATTGGCCTTAGTGCCTACTATTGCTTTCCGAGACACGATATTAAATTAATTGTCCTTAGTGCCACAATTACATTCTAAAGCACTTATTTTAAATTGTAATTAGTACTCCCTAAAGTTTCCTAGCGAGGCTCAAGGTTATATTAATTTGCCTTGGCACCCGTAATTGCCTTCGGTGGCACAAAATTAATTTTACTAGCCTCAATGCCCATAATTGCCTTCCAAGAAATTATGTGTTATTAATTGTCGTTAGCACCGATAATTGCCTTCAGAGCACGAAATTAAATTAATTGGCCGTACCGCCCCCAATTGCACACTAAGACATTAAATTAAATCAATTGGCCTTAGTGGCAACAAGTGCTTACGACACATTCAGTTAAATCAATCGATCGTAATGCCCACAATCGCCTTATAAGGCATTAAATTAAATTAGTCATCCTTATTGCCTTTTATTTTAATGCCTTAGTGCATTTGGGGGCAGTTACCTTCTAAAATACTAAATTCAATTAATTGACCTTAGTTTCGGCAATTTTCAACTAAGAAATTAAATTTAATTAATTTACCATACCACCCGTTTTTTAATGTGCGTAAAATTTAATTAATTGGCATCAATAATATAACTTCCTTCAAAGAAATTAAATTTAATTAATTGACCTTCACAGGCACAATTTCCTTCTAAGGCACTAAATAAAATTAATTGGCCGTATCGCCCTCGAACGTACACTATGGCATTAATTTAAAATGATTGGCCTTAGTGCCCGCTATTCCTTTCCTAGGCACGATATTAAATTAATTGTCCTTAGTGACACAATTACATTCTAAAGCACTTATTTGAAATTGTTATCAGTACTCCCTAAAGTTTCCTAGCGAGGCTTAAGGTTATATTAATTTGCCTTAGTACCGGTAATTGCCTTCGAAGGCACAAAATTAAATTTGCTGGCCTCAATGCCCACAATTGCCTTCTAAGAAATTATGTGTAACGATGATAATTGTTCTCAGCAACAATAATTGCCTTCAGAGGCATTAAATTATATTAATTGGCCGTACCGCCCCCAATTGCACACTAAGACATTAAATTAAATCATATGGCCTTAGTGGCAACTAGTGCTTACGACACATTCAGTTAAATCAATCGATCGTAATGCCCACAATCGCCTTGTGAGGCATTAAATTAAATTAGTCATGCTTATTGCCACAGTTACCTTCTAAAATACTAAATTCATTTAATTGACCTTAGTTTCGGCAATTTTCTACTAAGGTATAAAATAAAATTAATTTTCCGTACCATCCATTTTTTCCAAAACTGGGCGTAAAATTTAATCAACTGACATCAATGCTCGAAATTTCCTTCTAAGAAATTTAATTTAATTAATTGACCTTCACAGACACAATTTTCTTCTAAGGCACTAAATAATATTAATTGGCCGTATCGCCCTCGAACGGACAATAAGGCATTAAAATAAAATGATTGGCCTTAGTGCCCGCTATTGCCTCATTTCCGAGGCATACACATTAAATTAATTGTCCTTAGGGCCACAATTACATTCTAAAGCACTTATTTGAAATTGTTATCAGTACTCCCTAAAGTTTCCTAGGGAGGCTTAAGTTTATATTTATTTGCCTTAGTACCGGTAATTACCTTCAGAGGCACAAAATCAAATTTACTGGCACCAATGCCCACAATTCCGTTCTAAGAAATTATGTTTAACTAATTGTCCTTAGCAGCAGTAATTGCCTTCAGAGGCACTAAATTAAATTACATGGCCGTATCGCCCCCAGTTGCACACTAAGACATTAAATATAATCAATTGGCCTCAGTGGCAACTAGTGCTTATGACACATTCAGTTAAATCAATCGATCGTAATGCCCACAATCGCCTTATGAGGCATTAAATTAAATTAGTCATCCTTATTGCCACAGTTACCTTCCAAAACACTAAATTGAACTAATTGACCTTAGTTTCGGCAATTTTCTACTAAGAAATTAAATTTAATTAATTTACCATTAGATTAGAGTACCACCCGTTTTTCTAAATCTGGGCGTAAAATTTAATTAATTGTCATCAATGCTCGCAATTTCCTTCTAAGAAATTAAATTTAATTAATTGTCCATCACAGGAACAATTTCCTTCTAAGGCTCTATATAAAATTAATTGGCAGTATCGCCCTCGAACGCACACTATGGCATTAAAATAAAATGATTGGCCTTAGTGCCCGCTATGGCTTTCCGAGGCACGATATTAAATTAATTGTCCTTAGTGCCACAATTACATTCTAAAGCACTTATTTTAAATTGTAATTAGTACTCCCTAAAGTTTCCTAGCGAGGCTCAAGGTTATATTAATTTGCCTTGGCACCCGTAATTGCCTTCGGAGGCACAAAATTAAATTTACTAGCCTCAATGCCCACAATTGCCTTCCAAGAAATTTTGTGTAACTAATTGTCCTTAGCACCAATAATTGCCTTCAGAGGCAATAAATTAAATTAATTGAAGAATCAATTGGCCTTAGTGGCAAAGTGCTTCGACACATTCGCTAAATCAATCGATCGTAATGCCCACAATCGCCTTATGAAGCATTAAATTAAATTAGTCATCCTTATTGCCACAGTTACCTTTTAAAACACTAAATTCAACTAATTGACCTTAGTTTCGGAAATTTTCTACTAAAAAATTAAATTTAATTAATTTAACATACCACCCGTGTGTATAAATCTGGGCGTAAAATTTAATTAATTGGCATCAATTAGTCGCAAATTTCAAAGAAATTAAATTTAATTAATTGACTTTCACAGACACAATTTCCTTCTAAGGCACTAAATTAAATTAATTGGACGTATCTCCCTCGAACGCACATTATGGCATTAAAATAAAATGATTGGCCTTAGTGCCCGCTATTGCTTTTCGAAGCACGATATTAAATTAATTGTCCTTAGTGACACAATTACATTCTAAAGCACTTATTTGAAATTGTTATCCAAGATCTCTAAAGTTTCTAGCGAGGCTTAAGGTTATATTAATTTGCCTTAGTACCGATAATTGCCTTCGGAGGCACTAAATTAAATTTACTGGCCTCAATGCCCACAATTGTCTTCAAAGAAATTATGTGTAAGAGACAATTGTCCTTAGCACTAATAATTGCTTTCAGATAATTTCTTAGAATGTAATTGGCATATCACGCTTCAATTGCACACTAAGACATTCAATTAAGTCATCTATTGGCCTAAGTGGCAACTAGTGCTTACGACACATTATGTTAAATCAATCGATCGTAATGCCCACAATCGCCTTATGAGGCATTAATTTAAATTAGTCATCCTTATTGCCACAATTACCTTCTAAAACACTAAATTCAACTAATTGACCTTAGTTTAGGCAATTTTCTACTAAGAAATTAAATTTAATTAATTTACCATACCACCCGTTTTTCTAAATCTGGGCGTAAAATTTAATTAATTGGCATCAATGCTCGCAATTTCCTTCAAGGAAATTATATTAGAATTAATTGACCTTCACAGCCACAAATTTCGATGTGTATAAGAGACAGATTTAGTGCCCGCTATTGCTTACGAGGCACGATGTTAAATTCATTGTCCTTAGTGGCACAATTACATTCTAAAGCACTTATTTGAATTTGTTATCAGTATTCCCTAAAGTTTCCTAGCGAGGCTTAAGGTTATATTAATTTGCCTTAGTATCGGTAATTGCCTTCGGAGGCACAAAATCAAATTTACTGGCCTCAATGCCCACAATTGCCTTCTAAGAAATGAGGTGTAGCTAATTGTCCTTAGCATCCACAATTGCCTTCAGAGGAATTAAATTAAATTAATTTCGTAATTGCACACTAAGACATTAAATTAAATCAATTGCCTTAGTGGCAACTAGTGCCTTACGACACATTCGATTAAATCAATCGATCAGTAATGCCACAATCGCATTTAGGGGCATTAAATTAAACTAGGTATCCTTATTGCCAGCAGTTACCTTCTAAAATACTAAATTAAATTTTAAGCCCAGATTTGGAAAAACGGGTGGTACGCCAAATTAATTTAATTTTCTACCTTTGTAGAAAATTGCTAAAACTAAGTTCAATTAGTTGAATTTAGTGTTTTAGAAGGTAACTGTGGCAATAAGGATGACTAATTGAATTAATGCCTCATAAGGCAATTGTGGGTATTACGATCAATTGATTTAACTGAACGCGTCGTAAGCACTAGTTGCCACTAAGGCCAATTGATTTAGTTTAATGTCTTAGTGTTCAATTGGGGGCGGTACGATCAATTAATGATGCAAAGGACAATTAGTTACACATAATTTTATAGAAGGCAATTGTGGGCATTGAGGTCAGTAAATTCAATTTTGTGCCTCCGAAGGCAATTACGGGTACTAAGGCAAATTAATGTAACCTTAAGCCTCGCTAGGAAACTTTAGAGAGTCTATAATAACAATTTCAAAATAAGTGCTGCCTAGAATAGAATTGTGGCAATAAGGATAATTAATTTAATATCGTGAATCGGAAAGCAATAGCGGGAACTAAGGCCAATCATTCTATTTTAATGCCTTACTGTTAAACATCGATGTGGCGATACTGCCAATTAATTTTATTTAGTGCCTTAGAAGGAAATTGTGTCTGTGAAGGTCAATTAATTAAATTTAATTTCTTAGAAGGAAATTGCGAGCATAGATGCCAGTTAATTAAATTTTTAGCCCCCAATTGCAAACTAAGACATTGTAAGCACAATTAGTTATAATAATTTTATAGAAGGCAATTGTGGGCATTGAGGCCAGTAATTTAATTTTGTGCCTCCGAGGCAATTACCTGTACTAAGGCAAATTAATATAACGTTAAGCCTCGCTAGGAAACTTTAGGGAGTACTGATAACACGTTCAAATAAGTGCTTTAGAATGTAATTGTGGCAATAAGGATAATTATTTAATATCGTGCATCGGAAAGCAATAGTGGGCACTTAGGCCAATCATTTTAAATCTAATGCCTTTGTGTGCGTTCGAGGGCGATACGGCCATTTAATTTTTTTTAGTGCCTTAGAAGGAAATTGTGTCTGTGAAGGTAAATTAATTATTGTTTAATTTCTTAAAGCCTAAATTGTTGGCCTTACGAGCCAATTAATTGCAAATTTAACGCCTCTGAAGGCAAAACGGGTGGTACGGCAAATTAATTTAATTTTATACCTTAGTAGAAAATTGTCGAAACTATGGTCAATTAGTTGAATTTAGTATGTTTTAGAAGGTAACTATGACAATAAGGATGACTAATTTAATTTAACTCCCCATAAGGCGACTTAAATTATTTCGATCGATTGATTTAACTGAATGTGTCGTAAGCACTAGTTGCCACTAAGGCCAAATGATTTAATTTAATGTCTTAGTTTGCAATTGGGGGCGGTACGAAAAATTAATTTAATTTAATTCCTTTGAAGGCAATTGTGGATGCTAAGGACAATTAGCTACACATAATTTCTAGAAGGCAATTGTGGGCATTGAGGCCACTAAATTTAATTTTGTGCCCCCGAAGGCAATTAATTGCCTAAGCCCAATTAATATAACCTTAAGCCTCGCTAGGAAACTTTAGGGAGTACTGATAACAATTTCAAATAAGTGCTTTAGAATGTAATTGTGGCATTAAGGATAATTAATTTAATATCGTGGCTCGGAAAGCAATCGTGGGCACTACGATCGATTGATTTAACTGAATGTGTCGTAAACACTAGTTGCCACTTATAAGAGACTTAGGCCAATAGATTTAATTTAATGTCTTAGTTTGCAATTGGGGACGGTACGGCCAATCAATTTAATTTAATGTCTTAGTTTCCAATTGGGGGCGGTACGACCAATCAATTTAATTTAATGCCTCTAAAGGCAATTAATGGTGCTAAGGACAATTAGTTTAGGGAGTACTGATAACAATTTCAAATAAGTGCCTTAGAATGTAATTGTGTCACTAACGACAATTAATTTAATATCGTGCCTCGGAAAGCAATAGCGGGCACTGAGGCCAATCATTTTATTTTAATGCCTTAGTGTGCAGATCGATTGCGATACGGCCAACTAATTTTATTTATTGCGTTAGAAGGAAATTGTGTCTGTGAACTTCAATTAATTAAATTTAATTTCTTAGAAGGAAATTGCGAGCATTGATGCCAGTTAATTAAATTTTTAGCCTAGATTTAGAAAAACGGATGGTATGGCAAATTAATTTAATTTTATACCTTAGTAGAAAGTTACCGAAACTATTAACGCGAGGTCAATTAGTTGAATTTAGTGTTTCAGAAGGTAACTGAGGCAATAAGGATGACTAATTTAATTTAATGCCTTGTAAGGCGATTGTGGACATTATGATCGATCTGATTTAGCATCAATGTGTCGTAATTTTGTGTAACTAATTGCATTAGCACCCACATGATTGGCTTATACACACTATTGCTTTCCGATACACGATATTAAATTAATTTTCCCTATAGGCTATTATTGGTGCTAAATTAGTCATTTAATTGCCACATAATTTCTAAGCAACACTCAATTGTGGGCATTGAGTGCCAGTAGCACTAATTGTGTCTCTCTAAGGCTAATTAAATTAACTAATTTAGATTAATATAACCCGTTTTTCTTTCTAGAAACGAGGAATTTAATCTAGCATGTGAATAAGAGACAGACATTAGATTAATTGTAATTAAACTAAATAAATTATATTAATCTAATGTGTATAAGAGAAAGCAATAGCGGGCACTAATTAATTCATTTTATTTTAATGCCTTAGTGTGGGGCGTTAAAGGTTGATACGGCCAATTAATTTTATTTAGTGCCTTAGAAGGAAATTGTGTCTGTGAACGTCAATTAATTAAATTTAATTTCTTAGAAAGAAATTGTGAGCATTGATGCCAGTTAATTAAATTTTTAGCCCAGATTTGGAAAAACGGATGGTACGGCAAATTAATTTAATTTAATACCTTAGTAGAAAATTGCCGAAACTAAGGTCAATTAGATGAATTTAGTGTTTTAGAAGGTAACTGTGGCAATAAGGATGACTAATTTAATTTAATGCCCCATAAGGCGATTGTGGGCATTACGATCGATTGATTTAACTGAATGGGTCGTAAGCACTAGTTGCCACTGAGGCCAATTGTTTTAATTTAATGTCTTAGTTTGCAATTGGGGGCGGTACGGCCAATTAATTTAATTTAATGCCTCTGAACGCTATTATTGGTGCTAAGGACAATTAGTTACACATAATTTCTTAGAAGGCAATTGTGGGCATTGAGGCCAGTAAGTTTAATTGTGTGCACTCCGAAGGTACAATAGCCTTCAGAGGCATTAAATTAAACCTTAGGCCTCGTTTAGAAACTTTAGGGAGAACTGATAACAATTTCAAATAAGTGCCTTAGAATGTAATTATGTCACTAAGGACAATTAATTTAATATCGTGCCTCGCAAAGCAATAGCGGGCACTAAGGCCAATCATTTTATTTTAATTCCTTAGTGTGCGTTCGAGGGCGTTACGGCCAATTAATTTTATTTTGTGCCTGAGAAGTAAATTTTGTCTGTGAAGGTCAATTAATTAAATTTAATTTCTTAGAAGGAAATTTAGCATTGAGGCACAATCATTAAAATTTAATCTCTTATAAAATCTCGATGGTACGGCAAATTAATTTAATTTAATACCTTAGTAGGAAATTGCCGAAACTAAGGTCAATTAGTTGAATTTAGTGTTTTAGAATGTAACTGTGGCAATAAGGATGACTAATTTAATTTAATGCCTCATAAGGCGCTTATACACTAATGTGTATTTTATTGTGGGCATTACGATCGATTGATTTAATTGAATGTGTCGTAAGCACCAGTTGCCACTAAAGCAAATTGATTTAATTTAATGTCTTAGTGTGCAATTGGGGGTCGCATGACCAATTAATTTTATTTAATGCCTCTGAAGGCAAATATTGCTGCTAAGGATAATTAGTTACATATAATTTCTTAGAAGGCAAATGTGGGCATCGAGGCCAGTAAATTTAATTTTGTGCCTCCGAAGGCAATTACGGGTACCAAGGCTAATTAATTTAACCATAAGCCTTGCTAGGAAACTTTAGGGAGTACTAATAACAATTTCAAATATGTGCTTTCGAATGTACTTGTGGCACTAAGGACAATTAATTTCTTATCGTGCCTCGTAAAGCAATAGTAGGCACTAAGGCCAATCATTTTGTTTTAATGCCTTAGTGTGCGTTCGAGGGCGATACGGCCAATTAATTTTATTTAGTGCCTTAGAAGGAAATTGTGTCTGTGAAGGTCAATCTAATTAAAATTAATTTCTTAGAAGTAAATTGCGAGCATTGATGGCATTAATTAAATTTTAACCCCAGATTTAGAAAAACGGATGGTACGGCAAATTAATTTAATTTTATACTTTAATAGAAAATTGGCGAAACTAAGATCAATTATTTGAAATTAGTGTTTTAGAAGGTAACTGTGGCAATGAGGATGACTAATCTAATTGAATGCCTCATAAGGCGATTGTGGGCATTACAATCGATTGATTTAACTGAATAGTGTCACTAATTGTCTTCAGAGGCATTTACTGGCACTTTAGGGAGTACTGATAACAATTTTAAAAAAGTGCTTTAGAATGGAATTGTGGCAATAAGGATAATTAATTTAATATCGTGCATCGGAAAGCAATAGTGGGCACTAAGGCCAATCATTTTATTTTAATGCCATAGTGTGCGTTCGAGGCCGATACGGCCAATTAATTTTTTTTAGTGCCTTAGAAGGAAATTGTGTCTGTGAAGGTAAATTGAATAAATTTAATTTCTCAAAAGGAAATTTCGAGCATTGATACCAGTTAATTAAATTTTACGCCTAGATTTGGAAAAACGGGTGGTATGGCAAATTAATTAAATTTAATTTCTTAGTAGAAAATTGTTGAAACTAAGGTCAATTAGTTGAATTTAGTGTTTTAGAAGATAACTGTGGCAATAAGAATGACTAATTTAGTTTAATGCCTCATAAGGCGATTAGAAGCATTACGATCGATTGATTTAAGGTTATGGGTCGTAAGCACTAGTTGCCATTAAGGACAATTGATTTAATTTAATGTCTTAGTGTGCAATTGGGGATGGTCCGGCCAATTAATTTAATTTAATGCCTCTGAAGGCAATTAATTGGTGCTAAGGACAATTAGTTACACATAATTTCTTAGAAGGCAATTGTGGGCATTGAGGCCTTAAATTTAATTTTGTGCCTCCGAAGGCAATTATCGGTACTAAGGAAAATTAATATAACCTTAAGCCTCGCTAGGAAACTTTAGGGAGTACTGATAACAATTTCGAATAAGTGCCTTAGAATGTAATTGTGGCACTAAGGCCAGTTTGAATTTAATATTGTGCCTCCGAAAGCAATAGCGGGCACTAAGGCCAATCATTTTATTTTAATGCCTTAGTGTGCGTTCGAGGGCGATACGGCCAATTAATTTTATTTAGGCACTTATTTGAATTAATTGTCTAAGTGCCCAATATTGTCTTAAGGCAATCATTTTATTTTAATGCCTTAGTGCCCAATATTGCTTTTCGAGCCACGATATTAAATTAATGTGTCCTTAGTGCCACAATTACATTCTAAGGCACTTATTTGAAATTGTTATCAGTCTGTCTCTTATTCCCTACGATCGATTAAGGTTATATTAATTTGCCTTAGTACTCCCTAAAGTTGCCTTCGGAGGCACAAAATTAAATTTACTGGCCTCAATGCCCACAATTGCCTTCTAAGAAATTTTGTGTAGCTAATTGTCCTGAGCATCCACAATTGCCTTCAGAGGAATTAAATTAAATTAATTGGCCGTACCACCCCCAATTGCACACTAAGACATTAAATTAAATCAATTGGCCTTAGTGGCAACTAGTGCTTACGACACATTCAGTTAAATCAATCGATCGTAATGCCCACAATCGCCTTTTGGGGCATTAAATTTAATTAGTCATCCTTATTACCACGCTTCCTACTAAAACACTAAATTCAACTAATTGACCATAGTTTCGCAATTTTCTACTAAGGTATAAAATTAAATTAATTTGCCGTACCACCCATTTTTCCAAATCGGGCCAAAATTTAATTAAGCGGCATCAATGCTGCAATTTCTTTCTAAGAAATTAAATAGAAGGAATTGTTACTGTTACAGTCAATTAATTAAATTCTAATTTCTTAGATAAGATTAATTGCGCCGCATTGATGCTCGAACTCTGATAGATGTGTATTTAAGACAGCTCTGAAGGCAGTAGTGGACGCAATAGCTGTCTCTTATACACATATTTAATGTGTATAAGAGACAGGGATAACATTCTAAAGCACTTATTTGAAATTGTTATCAAGATTCTCTAAAGTTCCTAGCGAGGCTTAAGGTTACATTAATTTGCCTTAGTACCCGTAATTAAATTCGGAGGCACAAAATTTAATTTACTGGCCTCAATGCCCTCAATTGCCTTATATAAAATTATGTGTAACTAATTGTCCTTTGCACCATTAATTGCCTTTATTGGCATTAAATTAATTTAATTGGCCGTACCGCCCCAAATTGCACACTAAGACATTAAACTAAATCAATTGGCCTTAGTGATAATTAATGTAACCTTCTGACTTTATTTTAATAAGGTAGAAAATTAAATTAATTTGCCGTACCACTCGTTTTTCCAAATCTGGAGCGTAAAATTGCCATTAATTGGCACCAATGCTCGCAATTTCCTTCGAAGGAAATTACGATTTAACTAATTGTCCATCGCAGACACAATTTCCTTCTAAGGCACAAATAAAATTAATTGCCCGTATCGCCCTCGAACGCACACTAAGGCATCAAAATAAAATGATTGGCCATAGTGCCCACTATTGCTTTCCAAGGCACAATATTAAATTAATTGTCCTTATTGCCACAATTACATTCTAAAGCACTTATTTTAAATTGTTATGAGTACTCCCTAGAGTTTCCTTGCGAGGCTTAAAGTTATATTAATTTGCCTTAGTTACTGGTAATTGCCTTCGGAGGCACAAAATTAAATTTACTTGACTTAATGCCCACAATTGCCTTCTAAGAAATTATGTGTAGCTAATTGTCCTAAGCATCCACAACTCCCTTCAGGGAATTAAATTAAATTAATTGGTCGTACCGCCCCCAATTGCACACTAAGACATTAAATTAATTCAATTGGTCTTAGTGGCGATTGTGTGCTTACGACATATTCAGTTAAATCAATCGATCGTAATGCCCACAATCGCCTTATGAGGCATTAAATAAAATAAGTCATCCTTATTGCCACAGTTACCTTCTAAAACACTAAATTCAACTAATTGACCATAGTTTTGGCAATTTTCTACTATGGCAGAAAATTAAATTAATTTGCTGTAACCCCCATTTTTCCAAATATGGGCGTAAAATTTATTTAACTGGCACCATTGCTCGCCACTTCCTTCTAAGAAATTAAATTTAACTAATGTTTATATAGACAGACACTAGTTATACTTATAAGTGTATAGACAGAATAAATTTGATTTTGTGCCTTAGAAGGAAATTGTGTCTGTGATGGAGAATTAAAATTTTAAAATTAAATGAATAGGCATTGTGTGAAGGCCACTGTTGCCTTACACTGAGGCACAATATTAAATTAACTGTCCTTATGGCCACAATTACATTCTAAATCACTAATTTTAAATTGTTATGTGTACTCCCTAGAGTGTGTATAAGAGGCTTAAAGTTATATTAATTTGCCTTAGTACCCGTAATTGCCTCGGAGGCACAAAATTAAATTTACTGGCCTCAATGTATTCAATTGCCTTACAAGAATATAACTTGTAACTAAATGTCAAGAGCATCCACAATTGCCTTCAGAGAGAATTAAATTAAATTAATTAAGTATCACTTTAATTGCAAACTAAGACATTAAATTAAATCAATTGGCCTTAGCCGAAACTAAGGTCAATTAGTTGAATTTAGATCGTAATGCCCACAACCTCCTTGTGAGGCATTAAATTAAATTAATCATCCTTATTGCCACAGTTACCTTCTAAAACACTAAATTCAACTAATTGACCTTAGTTTCGAAAATTTTCTACTAAGGTACAATATTAAATTAATTTACCGTACCATCCATTTTTCCAAATCTGGGCATAAAATTTAATTAACTGGCATCAATGCTCGTAATTTCCTTCTAAGAAATTAAATTTAATTATCTGACCTTCACAGGCACAATTTTCTTCTAAGGCACTAAATAAAATTAATTGCGTATCGCCCTCGAACGCACACTAAGGCATTAAAATAAAATGATTGATGTTAGTAAGAGACATTGCTTCATGTGTATACAGACTGCCCCCAATTACCCACTAAAACATTAAATTAAATCAATTGGCCTTAGTGGCAACTAGTGCTTACGACGCATTCAGTTAAAGAGAATTCCGATCATAATGCCACAATTAAATTATGAGGCATTAAATTAAATTAATCATCCTTATTGCCACAGTTACTTTCTAAAACACTAAATTCAACTAATTGACCTTAGTTTCGGCAATTTTCTACTAAGGTACAAAATTAAATTAATTTACCGTACCATCCGTTTTTCCAAATCTGGGCTAAAAATTTAATTAACTGGCATCATTGCTCGCAATTTCCTTCTAAGAAATTAAATTTAATTATTTGACCTTCACAGGAACAATTTTCTTCTAAGGCACTAAATAAAATTAATTGGCCGTATCGCCCTCGAACGCACACTAAGGCATTAAAATAAAATGAATGGCCTTACTGCCCACTATTGCTTTCTAAGGCACAATATTAAATTAATTGTCCACAATTACATTCTAAAGCACTTATTTAGTAGAACTAAATTGTTATGAGTACTCCCTAGAGTTTCCTTGCGAGGCTTAAAGTTATATTAATTTGCCTTAGTACCCGTAATTGCCTTCGGAGGCACAAAATTAAATTTACTGGCCTCAATGCCCACAATTGCCTTCTAAGAAATTATGTGTAGCTAATTGTCCTTACCATCCACAATTGCCTTCAGAGGAATTAAATTAAATTAATTGTGTCGTACCGCCCCGAATTGCTCACTAAGACATTAAATTAAATCAATTGGACTTAGTGGCAACTAGTGCTTACGAGACATTCAGTTAAATCAATCGATCGTAATGCCCACAATAGCCTTACGAGGCATTAAATTAAATTAGTAATCCTTATTGCCACAGTTACCTTCTAAACAAAATTCAACTAATAGACCTTAGTTTTGGCAATTTTCTACTATGGTATAAAATTAAATTAATTAGCCGTACCATCCGTAATAAGGAAAATCTAGGGCTAAAAATTAAATTAACTGCCATCAATGCTCGCAAATTTCCTTCTAAGAAATTAAATTTAATTAATTGACCTTCACAGACACAATTTTCTTCTAAGGCACTAAATAAAATTAATTGGCCGTATTGCCCTCGAACGTACACTAAGGCATTAAAATAAAATGATTGGCCTTAGTGCCCACTATTGTTTTCCGAGACACGATATTAAATTAATTGTCCTTAGTGCCACAATTACATTCTAAAGCACTTATTTGAAATTGTTATCGGTATTCCCTAAAGTTTCCTAGCGAGGCTTAAGGTTATATTAATTTGCCTTAGTACCGGTAATTGACTTCGGAGGCACAAAATTAAATTAACTGGCCTCAATGCCCACCATTGCCTTCTAAGAAATTATGTGTAGCTAATTGTCCTTAGCATCCACAATTGCCTTCAGAGGAATTAAATTAAATTAAGGTCGTACCGCCCCCAATTGCACACTAAGACATTAAATTAAATCAATTGTCCTTAGTGGCAACTAGTTAATTTACGTCTTAGTTTTTCCAAAGTTGGGCTAAAAATTTA
This sequence comes from Cinchona pubescens, assembly GCA_025175665.1. Classification (NCBI taxonomy): domain Eukaryota; kingdom Viridiplantae; phylum Streptophyta; class Magnoliopsida; order Gentianales; family Rubiaceae; genus Cinchona; species Cinchona pubescens. The sequence goes on along the minus strand of JANKKI010000385.1, from coordinate 14,642 downwards.
ATTAACTGGCATCAATGCTCGCAATTTCCTTCTAAGTGCCTTAAATTTAATTAATTGACCTTCACAGACACAATTTTCTTTTTAGGCACTAAATAAAATTAATTGGCCGTATCGCCCTCGAACGCACACTAAGGCATTAAAATAAAATGATTGGCCTTAGTGCCCACTATTGCTTTCCGAGGCACGATATTAAATTAATTGTCCTTAGTGCCACAATTACATTCTAAAGCACTTATTTGAAATTGTTTGGAGGCACAAAATTAAATTTACTGGCCTCAATGCCCACAATTGGCTTCTAAGAAATTATGTGTATTTAATTGTCCTTAGCATCCACAATTGCCTTCAGAGGAATTAAATTAAATTAATTTAATGCGTTATTTGTGTGCCTAAGGCATTAATATAAAATGATTGGCCTTAGTGCCCACTATTGCTTTCCGAGGCACAATATTAAATTAATTGTCCTTATTGCCACAATTACATTCTAAAGCACTTATTTTAAATTGTTATGAGTACACCCTAGAGTTTCAGGCATCACGATCGATTGATTTTCAAATAAGTGCTTTAGAAAGTAATTGTGGCAATAAGGCCAATTAATTTTATATCGTGCCTTAGAAGGAAATTCTGTTAACTGGCATCAATGCTCGCAATTTCCTTCTAAGAAATTAAATTTAATTAATTGACCTTCACAGACACAATTTCCTTCTAAGGCACTATATAAAATAAATTGGCTGTATAGCCCTCGAACGCACACTAAGGCATTAAAATAAAATGATCGGCCATTATGCCCGCTATTGCTTTCCGATGCACGATATTAAATTAATTATCCTTATTGCCACAATTACATTCTAAAGCACTTATTTGAAATTGTTATCAGTAGTCCCTAAAGTTTCCTAGCGAGGCTTAAGGTTACATTAATTTGCCTTAGTACCCGTAATTGCCTTCGGAGGCACAAAATTAAATTTACTGGCCTCAATGCCCACAATTGCCTTCTAAGAAATGATGTGTAACATAATTATCCTTAGAAGGCAATTGTGGTCATTGATTAAAGCAATCGATCGTAATGCCCACCATCGCCTTATGGGGCATTAAATTAAATTAGTCATCCTTATTGGCGCAGTTACCTTCTCAAAACACTAAATTCAACTAATTGACCTTAGTTTCGTGAATTAGTTCAACTAAGAAATTAAATTTAATTACTTTGCCGTACCACCCGTTTTTCCAAATCTGGGCATAAAATTTAATTAACTGGCATCAATACTCGCAATTTTCCTTCTAAGAAATTAAATTTAATTAATTGACCTTCATTGACACAATTTCCTTCTAAGGCACTAAATAAAATTAATTGGCTGTATCGCTCTCGAAGGCACACCAAGGCATTAAAATAAAATGATCGGCCTTTGTGCCCGCTATTGCTTTCCGATGCACGATATTAAATTAATTGTCCTTATTGCCACAATTACATTCAAAAGAACTTATTTGAAATTGTTATCAATAGTCCCTGTGTTTCCTGAGGGAGATTTAAGGCCTTAGTGTTAATTTGCATTAGTACCAGTAATTGCCTTCGGAGGCACAAAATTAAATTTGCTGGCCTCAATGCCCACAATTGCCTTCTATAAAATTATGTGTAACTAATTGTCCTTAGCACCATTAATTGCCTTTAGAGGCATTAAATTAAATTAATTGGCCGTACCGGCCCCAATTGCTCACTAACACATTAAATTAAATCAATTGGCCTAAGTGGCAACTAGTGCTTACGACACATTCAGTTAAATCAATCGATCGTAATGCCCACAATCGCATTATGAGGCCTTAAATTAAATTAGTCATCCTTATTGCCACAGTTACCTTCTAAAACACTAAATTCAACTAATTGAACTTAGTTTCGGCAATTTTCTACTAAGGTATAAAATTAAATTAATTTGCCGTACCTACCTTTTCCAAATCTGGCTAAAAATTTAATTAATAGCATCAATGCTCGTAATTTCCTTCTAAGAAATTAAATTTAATTAATTGACCACGTACACAATTTCTTCTAAGGCACAAAAAAATTAATTTATATCGCCTCGAACGCACACTAAGGCATTAAAATAAAATGATCGCCTTTGTGCCCGCTATTGCTTTCGATACCGATATTAAATTAGTTAATGCCTTAGTGCTGTCTCTTATACACATCTAGATGTGTATAAGAGACAGCTTTAGGGACTAAAGTTTCTAGCGAGGCTTAAGGTTATATCGGAAAGCAATAGCGCTGTCTCTTATAGGCACAAAGGTTGTAGAATTTGCCGCCTCAATGCCCACAATTGCCTTCTATAAAATTATGTGTAACTAATTGTCCTTAGGCCCATTAATTGCCTTTAGAGGCATTAGTTAAATTAATTGTGCCGGATAAGGCCCAATTGCTTTAATAAGGCCAATTAAAGGCAATTAATTGGCCTAAGTGGCAATTGTGTGCATTACGCAATTGCATGTCTCTTATACCCATCTAGATGTGTATAAGGCCTCTCAGGCCGTCTCCTTATTGCCATAACTAGTTTTCTAAAACACTAAATTCAACTAGATGTGTACTTAGTTTCGGCAATTTTCTACTAAGGTATAAAATTAAATTAATTTGACGTACCAGCCGTTTTTCCAAATCTGGGCTAAAAATTTAATTAACTAGCATCAATGCTCGCAATTTCCTTCTAGGAAATTAAATTTAATTAATTGACCTTCACAGACAGAATTTCCTTCTAAGGCACTAAATAAAATTAATTGGCCCTATCGCCCTCCAACGCACTCTAAGGCATTAAAATAAAATGATTGGCCTTTGTGCCCACTATTGCTTTCCGATGCACGATATTAAATTAATTATCCTTATTGCCACAATTACATTCTAAAGCACCTATTTGAAATTGTTATCAATAGTCCCTAAAGTATCCTAGCGAGGCTTAAGGTTACATTAATTTGCCTTAGTACCCGTAATTGCCTTCAGAGGCACAAAATTAAATTTACTGGCCTCAATGCCCACAATTGCCTTCTATAAAATTATGGGCACTAATGCCACTAATTGTCCTTAGCACCATTAATTTAAGGTTATTAAAGTAAATTTAATTAGATTGGCCTACCGAAGTCAATTGCACACTAAGAGACAGAATTAAATAATTGGAAGCACTAGTTGCAACTTAGTGCTTACGACATATTCAGTTAAATCAATCGATCGTAATGCCCACAATCGCCTTATGAGGCATTAAATTAAATTAGTCATCCTTATTGCCACAGTTACCTTCTAAAAACTAATTTCAAATAAGTGCTTTAGAATGGCAATTTTGGCAATAAGGAAAATTAATTAATTTGCCGTATCATCCGCTTTTCCAAATCAAAAATTTAATTAATCGGCATCAATGCTCGCATTTCCTAACGCCTCCGAAGGCAATTATTGGTGCTGTAATATCGTCTCTTCTAAGGCACTAAATAAAATGTAGGCCGTCATCGCCCTCGAACGCTCACTAAGGCATTAAAATAAAATGACGGCCTTTATAACCTTATTGCTTTCCGATGCACGATATTAAATTAATTATCCTTATTGCCACAATTACATTCTAAAGCACTTATTTGAAATTGTTATCAGTAGTCCCTAAAGTTTCCTAGCGAGGCTTAAGGTTATATTAATTTGCCTTAGTACCCGTAATTGCCTTCGGAGGCACAAAATTAAATTTACTGGCCTCAATGCCCACAATTGCCTTCTAAGAAATTATGTGTAACTAATTGTCCTTAGCACTATTAATTGCCTTCAAAGGCATTAAATTAAATTATTGGCCGACGCCCCAATTGCACACTAAGACTGAACATCCGAATCAATTGGACTCTAGTGGCAACCTTAAGCCTACGACTAGGAAACTTAAATCAATCGATCGTAATGCCCACAATCGCCTTATGAGGCATTAAATTAAATTAGTCATCCTTATTGCCACGCTACCTTCTCAAACACTAAATTCATGTGTCGTAAGCACTAGTTGCCCTGTCTCTTATACACATCTAGATGTGTATAAGAGACAGCTATACAGCCAATTAATTTTATATAGTGCCTTAGAAGGAAATTGTGTCTGTGAAGGTCAATTAATTAAATTTAATTTCTTAGAAGGAAATAATTGACCATTGACACAATTTCCTTCTAAGGCACTAAATAAAATTAATTGGCGTATCGCTTCTCGAATGTGTATAAGGCATTAAAATAAAATGATTGGCCTTAGTGCCCACTATTGCTTTCCGATGCACGATATTAAATTAATTGTCCTTATTGCCACAATTACATTCTAAAGAACTTATTTGAAATTGTTATCAATAGTCCCTAAAGTTTCCTAGCGAGGCTTAAGGTTACATTAATTTGCATTAGTACCAGTAATTGCCTTCGGAGGCACAAAATTAAATTTGCCGGCCTCAATGCCCATAATTGCCTTCTATAAAATTATACGAGGTAATGTGTCAATAGTGGGCATTTAATTTAATGAGAGGCATTAAATTATAAATCAATCGATCGTAATGCCCACAATCGCCTTATGAGGCATTAAATTAAATTAGTCATCCTTATTGCCACAGTTACCTTCTAAAACACTAAATTCAACTAATTGAACTTAGTTTCGGCAATTTTCTACTAAGGTATAAAATTAAATTAATTTGCCGTACCAGTATAAGAGACAGGCAATTAATTAGACTAATTTTTCTCTTATACACATTTGAGATGTGTATAATGAGTCCCTAAAGTTTCTATAAGAGACAGCCTTAGCAGAAAATTGCCTTCGGAGGCACAAAATTAAATTTACTGCCTCAATGCCCACAATTGCCTTCTATAAAATTATGTGTAACTAATTGTCCTTAGCACCATTAATTGCCTTTAGAGGCATTAAATTAAATTAATTGGCCGTACCGGCCCCAATTGCTCACTAAGACATTAAATTAAATCAATTGGCCTAAGTGGCAACTAGTGCTTACGACACATTCAGTTAAATCAATCGATCGTAATGCCCACAATCGCCTTATGAGGCATTAAATTAAATTAGTCATCCTTATTGCCACAGTTACTTTCTAAAACACTAAATTCAACTAATTGAACTTAGTTTCGGCAATTTTCTACTAAGGTATAAAATTAAATTAATTTGCCGTACCACTCATTTTTCCAAATCTGGGCATAAAATTTAATTAACTGGCATCAATACTCGCAATTTCTTACAGCCTCTGAAGGTCTCTTAAACAAATCTTGACACATCTAGATGTTCTAAGACACTAAATAAAATTAATTGGCCGTATCGCCCTCGAACGCACACTAAGGCATTAAAATAAAATGATTGGCCTTAGTGCCCACTATTGCTTTCCGATGCACGATATTAAATTAATTATCCTTATTGCCACAATTACATTCTAAAGCACTTATTTGAAATTGTTATCAGTACTCCCTAAAGTTTCCTAGCGAGGCTTAAGGTTATATTAATTTGCCTTAGTACCGGTAATTGCCTTCGGAGGCACAAAATTAAATTTACTGGCCTCAATGCCCACAATTGCCTTCTATAAAATTATGTGTAACTAATTGTCCTTAGCACCATTAATTGCAATAGAGGCATTAAATTAAATTAATTGGCCAAACCGCCCCCAATTGCACACTAAGACATTAAATTAAATCAATTGGCCTAAGTGGCAACTAGTGTAATTTAACATTCAGTTAAATCAATCGATCGTAATGCCCACAATCGCCTTATGAGGCATTAAATTAAATTAGTCATCCTTATTGCCACAGTTACCTTCTAAAACACTAAATTCAACTAATTGAACTTAGTTTCGGCAATTTTCTACTAAGGTATAAAATTAAATTAATTTGCCGTACCATCCGTTTTTCCAAATCTGGGCTAAAAATTTAATTAACTGGCATCAATGCTCGCAATTTCCTTCTAAGAAATTAAATTTAGTTAATTGACCATCACAGAGACAATTTCCTTCCAAGGCACTTAGTAAATTTAATTGGCCGTATAGCCCTCGAACGCACACTAAGGCATTAAAATAAAATGATTGGCCTTAGTGCCCACTATTGCTTTCCGATGCACGATATTAAATTAATTATCCTTATTGCCACAATTACATTCTAAAGCACTTATTTGAAATTGTTATCATTACTCCCTAAAGTTTAAAATAAGTGCTTTAGAATGTAATTGTGGCAATAAGGATAATTAATTTAATATCGGTAATTGCCTTTTGAGGCACAAAATTACAGGTATTGGCACTTAATGCCACAATTGCCAATTGATTTAATTTAATGTCTTATTGTCCTCTAGACTTAATTGCCTTCAAAGGCATTAAATTAAATTAATTGGCCGTACCGCCCCCAATTGCACACTAAGACATTAAATTAAATCAATTGGCCTCAGTGGCAACTAGTGCTTACGACACATTCAGTTAAATCAATCGATCGTAATGCCCACAATCGCCTTATGAGGCATTAAATTAAATTAGTCATCCTTATTGGCACAGTTACCTTCTAAAACACTAAATTCAACTAATTGACCTTAGTTTCGGGAATTTTCTACTAAGAAATTAAATTTAATTACTTTGCCGTACCACCCGCTTTTCCAAATCGGCGTAAAATTTAATTAATCGCATCAATATCGTAATTTCCTTCTAAGAAATTAAATTTAATTAATTGACCTTCATGACACAATTTCCTTCTAAGGCACTAAATAAAATTAATTGGTCCGACGCTCTCGAACGCACACTAAGGCATTAAAATAAAATGATTGGCCTTAGTGCCCACTATTGCTTTCCGATGCACGATATTAAATTAATTGTCCTTATTGCCACAATTACATTCTAAAGCACTTATTTGAAATTGTTATCAATACTCCCTAAAGTTTCCTAGCGAGGCTTAAGGTTATATTAATTTGCAATTAGTACGACGTACTAATTGCCTTAGTTTCGGCAATTTTGGTGCTAGGTATAAAAGTTACACATAATTTTACAGAAGGCAATTGCTGTCTCTTATACCCATCTAGATGTGTATAAGAGACAGACTGATAACAATTTCAAATAAGTGCTTTAGAATGTAATTAATTGACCACGACACAATTTCCTTCTAAGGCACTAAATAAAATTAATTGGCCGTACGCCCGAACATCTCTATAGGCATTAGAATAAAATGATTGGCCTTAGTGGCCACTATTGGTTTCCGATGCACGATATTAAATTAATTGTCCTTATTGCCACATTTACATTCTAAAGCACTTATTTGAAATTGTTGTAGTCCCTAAAGTTTCTAGCGAGGCTTAAGGTTATATTAATTTGACTTAGTACCGGTAATTGCCTTCGGAGGCACAAAATTAAATTTACTGGCTCAATGCCCACAATTGCCTTCTAACAAATTATGTGTAACTAATTGTCCTTAGCACCATTAATTGCCTTTAGAGGCATTTAAATTAAATTAATTGGCCGTACCGCCCCCAATTGCACACTAAGACATTAAATTAAATCAATTGGCCTAAGTGGCAACTAGTGCTTACGACACATTCAGTTAAATCAATCGATCGTAATGCCCACAATCGCCTTATGAGGCATTAAATTAAATTAGTCATCCTTATTGCCACAGTTACCTTCTAAAACACTAAATTCAACTAATTGACCTTAGTTTCGGCAATTTTCTACTAAGGTATAAAATTAAATTAATTTGACGTATCACAAGTTGCCACTACGGCCAAAAATTTAATTAACTGGCATCAATGCTCGCAATTTCCTTCTAAGAAATTAAATTTAATTAATTGACCTTCACAGACACAATTTCCTTCTAAGGCACTAAATAAAATTAATTGGCCGTATCGCCCTCGAACGCACACTAAGGCATTAAAATAAAATGATTGGCCTTAGTGCCCACTATTGCTTTCCGATGCACGATATTAAATTAATTATCCTTATTGCCACAAATAAAAAAAAGTTACATTCTAAAGCACTTATTTGAAATTGTTATCAATACTCCCTAAAGTTTCCTAGCGAGGCTTAAGGTTATATTAATTTGCCTTAGTACCCGTAATTGCCTTCGGAGGCACAAAATTAAATTTACTGGCTTCAATGCACACATTTGACTTCTAAGAAATTATATTAATTGTCCTTAGCTCCAAGAATTGCCTTTAGAGGCATTAAATTAAATTAATTGGCCAAACCGCCCAATTGCACACTAAGACATTAAATTAAATCAATTGGACCTAGTGGCAACTAGTGCTTACGACACATGCAGTTAAATCAATCGATCGTAATGACCACAATTGCCTTATGAGGCAATAAATTAATTTAGTCATCCTTATTGCCGCAGTTACTTTCTAAAACACTAAATTCAACTAATTGACCTTAGGTTCGGCAATTTTCAACTAAGGTAAAAAATTAAATTAGTTTGAGGCATCAATGCTCGTAATTTCCTTCTAAGAAATTAAATTTAATTAATTGACCTTCATGCATACAATTTCCTTCTAAGGCACTAAATAAAATTAATTGGCAGTATAGCCCTCGAACGCACACTAAGGCATTAAAATAAAATGATTGGCCTTAGTGCCCACTATTGCTTTCTTATGCACGATATTAAATTAATTATCCTTATTGCCACAATTACATTCTAAAGCACTTATTTGAAATTGTTAATGTAGTCCCTAAAGTTTCTAGCGAGAGACAGGGTACGGCCAATTAATTTAATTTAATGCCTCTGAAGGCCTTCGAGGCACAAAATTAAATTTATCGCCTCAATGCCCACAATTGCCTTCTAAGAAATTATGTAACTAATTGTCCTCAAGACAATTGCCTTAAGAGGCATTAAATTAAATTAATTGGCCGTACCGCCCCCAATTGCACACTAAGACATTAAATTAAATCAATTGGCCTCAGTGGCAACTAGTGCTTACGACACATTCAATGTTAAATCAATCGATCGTAATGCCCACAATCGGTTATGAGGCATTAAATTAAATTAAAAGTCGCTTAAAGCATGAGTTAGGACTCATAACAATTTCAACTAAGCTGGTTGTTAGTGTCGGCAAGATGTCTATAAGAAACACATTTAATTACTGTTATAAGACCACCGGTTTTCTAAATCTGGGCGTAAAATTTAATTAACTGTCATCAATGGTCGCAATTTCCTTCTATGAAATTAAATTTAATTAATTGACCTCATGCATACAATTTCTTCTAAGGCACTAAATAAAATGTAACCTTAAGCCTCGCTCGAACGCACACCAAGGCATTAAAATAAAATGATTGGCCTTAGTGCCCACTATTGCTTTCCGATGCACGATATTAAATTAATTATCCTTATTGCCACAATTACATTCTAAAGCACTTATTTGAAATTGTTATCAGTACTCCCTAAAGTTTCCTAGCGAGGCTTAAGGTTATATTAATTTGCCTTAGTACCTAATTGCGGGAAACTCTAGGGATTACTGATAAAAATTTAAAATAAGTGCAATTGCTGCCTATAAAAATATGTGTAACTAATTGTCCTACACACATTAGATTGTGTATAAGAGACAGAAGCAATAAATGTTAATGCACGCCCCAATTGCACACTAAGACATTAAATTAAATCAATTGGCCTTAGTGGCAACTAGTTACGACACATTCAGTTAAATCAATCGATCGTAATGCCCACAATCGCCTTATGAGGCATTAAATTAAATTAGTCATCCTTATTGCCACAGTTACCTTCTAAAACACTAAATTCAACTAATTTACCTTAGTTTCGTCTCGAACGCACACTAAGGCATTAAAATAAAATGATTGGCCCTAGTGCCCACTATTGCTTTCCGAGGCACAATATTAAATTAATTGTCCTTATTGCCACAATTACATTCTAAAGCACTTATTTTAAATTGTTATGCACTAGGGAACTAATTGACCTTAGTTTCGGCAATTTTCTACTAAGGTATAAAATTAAATTAATTTACCGTACCATCCGTTTTTCCAAATCTGGGCTAAAAATTTATTTAACTGGCATCAATGCTCGCAATTTCTTCTAAGAAATTAAATTTAATTAATTCACCTTCAAGGTATACAATTTTTTCTCTTACTAATGCAAATCTAGATGTGTATAAGAGACACATCTAAGGCCATGTGTATAAGAGACAGGCTTTAGGGAGTACTCATTTCAATTTCAAATGAGGCACAATATTAAATTAATTGTCCTTATTGCCACAATTACATTCTAAAGCACTTATTTTAAATTTTTATGAGTACTCCCTAGAGTTTCCTTGCGAGGCTTAAAGTTATATTAATTTGCCTTAGTACCCGTAATTGCCTTCGGAGGCACAAAATTAAATTTAATACTGTCTCTTATACACATCTAGATGCCTCCGAGAGGATAATTAATTTACTAAAATAAGTGTTTTAGAATGGAATAGGCATAATTTTATACACAGTATGTGTATAAGAAAGGTAATGGACAACTAGTTAAAGCATGTAATTATGGCAATAAGTAGAAATAATTTAATATTGTGGGTCACTTAATTGAATTTAGTGTTTTAGAAGGTAACTGTGGCAATAAGCTGTCTCTTGATACACAAGGTTATATTAATTTGCCTTAGTACCGTAATACTGCGGAGGCACAAAATTAAATTTCTTGGCCTCAATGACAATTGCCTTCAGAAATTATGTGTAACTAATTGTCCTTAGCATCACAATTGCCTTGGAGGAATTAAATTAAATTAATTGGTTGTGCCTTCCAATTGCACACTAGGACATTAAATTAAATCAATTGGACTGTGTGGCAACTAGTGCTTACGACACATTCAGTTAAATCTGTCGATCGTAATGCCACAATCGCCTTATGAGGCATTAAATTAAATTAGTCATCCTTATTGCCACAGTTACCTTCTAAAACACTAAATTCAACTAATTGACCTTAGTTTCGGCAATTTTCTACTAAGGTATAAAATTAAATTAATTTGCCGTACCATCCGTTTTTCCAAATCTACCATCCTTCAATTTCCTTCTAAGAAATTAAATTTAATTAATTGACCTACATAGACACAATTTCTTCTAAGGCACTAAATAAAATTAATTGGCGTATGCCCTCGAGCATACAGTAAGGCATTAAAATAAAATGATTGGCCTTAGTGCCCACTATTACTTTCTGAGGCACAATATTAAATTAATTGTCCTTATTGCCACAATTACATTCTAAAGCACTTATTTTAAATTGTTATGAGTACTCCTAGAGTTTTCTTTCGAGGCTTAAAGTCAAGTAGTTGAATTTGCCTTTTAGTACTGGTAATTGCGGCAATAAGGAGGACTAATTTAATTTAATTCCTCGAAAGGGAGTGAATTGGTGGTACGAAAAAATTAATTGCAACTACGGGTACCTAAGTAGAAAATTGCCGAAACTAAGGTCAATTAGTTTAATTGAGTACTCTAGGGGTACTGCAGGCCAATTTATTAAATTAAATCTATTGGCCTTTAGTGGCAACTAGTGCTTATACACATCTAGAGTTAAATCAATCGATCGTAATGCCCACAATCTGTATGAGGCATTAAATTAAATTAGTCATCCTTATTGCCACAGTTACCTTCTAAAACACTAAATTCAACTAATTGACCTTAGTTTCGGCAATTTTCTACTAAGGTATAAAATTAAATTAATTTACCGTACCATCATTTTTCCAAATCTGGGCTAGATGTGTATAAGAGACATCAATTAATTTCAATTAGTTGAAATTAAGAGCATTAATGCCATTGTGGCAATACAGACATAATTTAATTTAATGCCTCATAACTCGGAAAGCAATACGGATGACTAAAGCTACTAAGCCTCAATGCCACAATTGGGGCTTCTATAAAATTATGTGTAACTAATTGTCTCTTAAGGCCATTAATTTACTTTAGCGGCATTAAATTAAATTAATTGGCGTACCGCCCAATTGCACACTAAGACATTAAATTAAATCAATTGGCCTAGTGGCAACTAGTTCTTCGACACTTTCATTAAATCAATCGATCGTAATGCCCACATCGCCTTATGAGGCATTAAATTAAATTAGTCATCATTATTGCCACAGTGTGTATTCTGAGACAGGGGCTATACGGCTAATTAATTGACCTTAGTGCCTTAGAAGGAAATTGTGTCTACTGAAGGTCTCTTAATTAAATTAATTTGCCATACCAGAGAAGATTTTCCAAATCTGGGCTAAAAATTTAATTAACTGGCATTAATTTCGCAATTTTCTTCCAAGAAATTAAATTTAATTAATTGACCTTCAGAGACACAATTTCCTTCACATAATTTCTTAGAAGGCAAGATGTGTATAAGAGATAATTTAATGTCCTTGGCCTTAGTGCAGCTATTGCTTTATGTGAGTTAAATTAATTATCCTTATTGCCACAATTAGGGAGTACTGATAACTTATTTGAAATAAGCTTTAGTAATGTAAATGCTGTCTCTTATACACATCTAGATGTGTATAAGAGACAGACTGTATGACTAATTTAAAATAAGGCTTTGGAATTAAATTGTGGCAATGCCCACAATTGCCTTCTAAGATAATTATGTCGGAAAGCAATAGCATCATTATTGCCTTGAAGCATTAAATTAAATTAATTGGTTGTGCCAAATTGCACACTAAGACATTAAATTAAATCAATTGGCCTTAGTGGCAACTAGTGCTGAGACATTCGATTAAATCAATCGATCGTAATACAATCGCCTTATGAGGCATTAAATTAAATTAGTCATCCTTATTGCCACAGATTACCTTCTAAAACACTAAATTCAACTAATTGACCTTAGTTTGGCAATTTTCTACTAAGGTATAAGAAATTAAATTAATTTTCCGTACCAGTTTTTCCAACTGTGGGCATAAGGACCAATCTTATACACATCTAATGCTTATACATTTCAGATTCTAGGAAGCTAATTATAATTGCCTTTAATTTAGAGTGTATAAGAACAGTTGTGGCACTACAGACAAACTTAATAGGGAGTACTCGAGCATAAGGAAATTGTGTCAGATGTGTATAAGAGACAGCACTAACACACTAAGACACTAAATTAAATCAATTGGCCTTAGTGGCAACTAGTGATTACGACACATTAAGTTAAATCAATCGAAGGTAATGCCCAATTTAATTTAATGCCTCATAAGGCAATTGTACCAATTACGATTTTAATTTAATTAGATGTGTATAAGAGACAGAACTAATTGAGACAGTTGAATTTTGTGCTAAAGTTTCTAAGCGAGGCTTAAGGTTATATTAATTTGCCTTAGTACGTAATTGCTGCCGAGGCACAAAATTAAATTCTTGGGGTGGGTGCCCACAATTGCCTTCTATAAAATTATGTGTAACTAATTGTCCTTAGCACCATTAATTTCCTTAAGAGGCATTAAATTAAATTAATTGGCACGTACCGCCCCCAATTGCATTTAAGACATTAAATTAAATCAATTGGTATTAGTGGCAACTAGTTCTTACGACACATTCAATTTAAATCAGTCTATCGTAAATTAACACTGAATGTACACAGACACTATATTTTTCTAAGGTACGGCAAATAAATTTAATTTTATACCTTAGAAAAACTTAAGGTGTACTCATAAAAGGTACTAAAATAAGTGTTTAAGAATGCTTTAGATGCACGATATTAAATTAATATCCTTATTGTATAAATTACATTCTAAAGCACTATAAGAGACAGTTATCAGTTAGCTAAAGTTTCCTAAGCGAGCTTAAGTTATATTAATTTGCCTTAGTACCGTAATTGCCTTGGAGGCACAAAATTAAATTCTTTCAATGCCACAATTGCCTTCTAAGAAATTATGTGTAACTAATTGTCCTTAGCATCCATTATTGCCTTGAGAGAATTAAATTAAATTAATTGGTTATGCCCCAATTGCACACTAGGACATTAAATTAAATCAATTGGACTTAGTGGCAACTAGTGCTTACGACACATTCAGTTAAATCAATCGATCGTAATGCCACAATCGCCTTATGAGGCATTAAATTCAAATTAGTCATCCTTATTGCCACAGTTACCTTCTAAAACACTAAATTCAACTAATTGACCTTAGTTTCTATTGATTTCATCTAATGTCTTATAAGATTGCTGTCTCTTATACACATCTAGATGTGTATAAGAGACAGGCCAAGTATAAGAAATTATGTGTAACTAATTGTCCTTAGCATCCACAATTACCTTCAGAGGAATTAAATAAATTTAATTGGTCGTACCTCTCCCAAATGCAAACTAAGACATTAAATTAAATCAATTGGCCTTAGTGGCAAATAGGGCGATTACGGCCAATTAATTTTATTCAATCGATCGTAATCCCCACATTTGTAGGCATTAAATTAAATTAGTCATATTATTGCCATAGATTACCTTCTAAAACACTAAATTCAACTAATTGACCTTAGTTTCGACAATTTTCTACTAAGTTACAAAATTAAATTAATTTACCAGTACCATCATTTTCCAAATAAGGCTAAAAATTTAATTAATGGCATCAATGCTACTTAATTTCCTTCTAAGAAATTAAATTTAATTAATTGACCTTCAAACGATCTGTGAATTTCCTGTCTCTTATACTACATCTAGATTGTATAAGAGACAGCCTCGGAAGGCAATTACGAGTACTAAGGCCTGTCTCTTATACACA